>ML243122.1:9300-24004 GCA_005239495.1 Nicotiana undulata
CCCCCCCCCCCCCCCCCCCCCCCCTCTCCCCCCCCCCCCCCTACCCCCGAGAAAAAATATTTTTTTAATAAATATTCAGTTTTTCTTTTTTCATCTTTCGTTTTACAGGTTCAAAATTTTACAAGTTCCAGAGTTATGAGTTCGGAGGTTTATGTGTTTCGAAGTTTACGGGTTTAGAAATTATAAAATTTACGGGTTCGAAATTTGTGGGTTGGAAAAGTTAGTTGTTGGTTCGAAAGTTTATGGCTTCATGTTTATTGTATTAAAATTATTTATGAATATTCTTGAGAAAATATTTTCCTTGATTTGCGTACCAAACACCGGAAAATGAATAAGATTACTATTTGTTTTTCAAGAAAACATTTTCCACGAAAAATATTTTCCGTCATACCAAACACACCCTGATTTCTTATCTTCAGTTGTTTGTAAGGTAGCACCTTAACTTTTTTATTTTCTATTTTTATAATTGTGGTATCCGAAACAGCTTATTACATGCATCTCGACTTTTCAGGTAATACCTGTTACTTTCCACCAGTACAGTTACTCGGAATGACCTTAATTTTTTTGAAATTAAATCTGTGCAGGAATTGTTGGATCAGGGGGCTAGGAAAATTGGAGTAGTAGGTCTACCACCAATGGGTTGTTTACCGGTTGTTATCACACTTCACTCGGATAATGCCTTTACAAAGCGCGACTGTGCTGATTTTTTTTCGTCCATTGCTCGAGACTACAATTCAAAGCTCCAAAACCAGCTAAATGCCATGCAAATTAAGTTTGTAAAATTGGGTTCTCGAATTGCTTATATGGATATTTATGGACCATTGGTGGACATGATTCTAGGACGCAAATATGGTGAGTAATTGTTAACTTCTATATTAAGAAATATATATAAAATCAGGATAATTATATGTAATTTTATTTAATAAACATTCATTTGTAACCTAAAATAATTAAGCGAGTGTTTGGACATAACAATTGTGAAATCCCGGAAAAAAGTATTTAAAAAAATTAAAAATGGTATTTGAAAGTTAGAGTTGTGTTAGGACATGAATACAATTTAGAATTGTTTGAAATTTGTGAGTGAAAATTTTTGAAAACGGCTTTTTTGGAGTTCTTTAAATTTTCAAAAATTCCTGAAATTCAACTTCAAGTGAAATTATAAATTTCCATAGCCACGAAAAAAGTGAATTTTATAATGGTCAATGGGCGCTAAGATTTTAGTTCTATGCATTGTTGATGTAAATTGAAAACTAAAAAATATTTATGCAATCAAGTCATTTAATAAGTAATTACCAGCAAAAATGATAACTAACCTATAAACATGTACATTTTCGATAATACCAACAAAGAAAATCAGAAAATTGTAAATTAATGTTTCCAAAAAGGATATGATTTGCAACCTTTGGTTAATATGATTTTACACCAACATATATGATATATCTGACCCTATAAACAAAGATATTTTAATTTAATTATTTTGTCGTTGCAGAAAATTAACAAATTTTTTTTTATTTGTTTAAATGATAGATTTTGAAAAAACTAACAGTGGCTGCTGTGGGACGGGCTTATTGGAAGCTTCATTTATGTGCAACCCAAAGTCATATGTTTGTCCAAATGCAACAAAGTATGTGTTTTGGGATTCAATACATCCAACTGAGAAGGCATATTACCTTATCTCTCAAGCACTTCAGCCAACTATTGATTATATCACCAAGTATTGAAATATTAGTACATCATATAAGATTAGAATTACACAATTATAGTATCCATCTTTTTATTTGAAATGCCTTTGAAAGAGCCAAATCAGAAAGAAAGAAAGAAAAACTTCTCAAAACTTGTGGTTTAAAACAAGTTATAAACTACCCTTCTGGATTGTCCGGTTGGTTTGGAGGGTGGTTATTCATACGGATGACCTGGGATCGATTCCCCCCTCATTGCCTTCTGGGTAGAGCTTGTCGCACAGAGCTTGTCTAGTGCGGTTTACATCTCCTATGTGGTTTGCAGGCTATTATGGAGGGTTTACGCAAAAATTGTAACAGAGGTTGTAGCGGCTGCGGGTTTTCCCTCTTACCAAAAAAAAAACAAGTTATAAACATTTGTGTGGCTATAAATTATTTCATTAAGCATAAAATATAAATTTTTAAGTTAAATTATTTGTAATTATAGAAAGACATCATTTTTATGAGACAGAATAAAAAGGAAATTATACCATATAAATTGGAATAGTCTATAGAAAGAGTATAATACAAAATATTAGCATATTATATAATTAAGATCATAAATATACAATTATATTACCCATTTGGTTAGTTGAATTGCCTTAATTCGACGAAGCAAAATTAGTTATATATATAATCTTTTTATGGTTAGAAATTGTTAGTGGATCTTAAAAATAATCACCATATAATCTTTTTATGGTTAGTAATTCTTTTTGGGTGATTAAAATTAAACGAGAAAGGTGTTCGCTTTAATTTTTATTACATTTGACTTCGTGTCATCACCATCAAGGATTGTGATAGAATAGAATTATGGATGGAATTCCTTCACCCATATTAGAGGTCACAGTTCGAACTCTATAATAGAAAAAATAGCCGTAGGTAACACTCCCCTTTGCCGGAACAACATTGTGAAGTACCGAACATCGAACGAGAAATCAAGAAAAAGAAAAAGAAAAAAAGACTCAAATTTAAGTTGCTTCTAGAGGATGAACTGCCTGACAGTAAAAGAAATCTTACTACTTAGTCCAAGCATCTGTTTAAAGAAACACATCTAAAAAGTTGTAATAAAATTCATAACACCCAGCTGTCATCAAATCCGTTGTAGTCTAGTTGGTCAGGATATTCGGCCACAAAGTTGTAATAAGAGTGTATGTGAATATATATGCCATATATTCACTGATTTGATGTAAACGTTGTCTGCCGTAAATGTTTACCCATTTTATTAATATTAGTGCAATTTAACCGCATTAGTTACTTACATCAAACTATACTAATTTATCATGATTAAGTTACACATTAAGGTGTAAATGTGTATTAATTAAGACAGTTTATAGATAAGAGTATATATATATTGATTAATTTGGTGTAACCTTTGGAGGTGATAAGTTTTTACCCATTTTATTAATGTTTGTGCAATCTTCTGTTGAACATGATGATTATGAAGAAATGCCATAATACTCATTGTTTTCAGTTGTCTCAGAAAAAGAAAAGTAAAAATACTTGATTTCGCACTCGCAAACTACAATATTTTCTTTTCTTATGTGTTTTCTCTTAAGTTAATTCACATACTACTTTTAGATTTTATCAATATCTATGCACAAAATTGGAATGATAGGTCTACCGCCAATGGAACTGGACTAGAAGTTTAAGAGCCCGTTTGGACATAAAAAAATTCATTTTCTTTCAAAATCAGTATTTGGTCATAAAATTTTAAAATTTCACTTGAAAAAGTATTTTGGAATTTTTCGAAAATTTAGAAAACTTCAAAAAGTTGTTTTCCAAAATTTCATTCAAATCACTCTCAAAACTTCAACAACAACCAAAAATAATATTCATATCCAAACACAACTTTAATTTTTATATACCATTTTCACTTGAAAAATTTTTTCACTTTTTTTTAAGAATTTTACAATTCTTATGTCCAAACGCCCACTAAATTTTCTAACCATATCCTAATTAACAGTCAAATTATACCAAGTATCCGCTTTGAGCATCTCTATTTAAAATATATTAATTTTTTAAAATTTACTTATTGTCACGACCCAAATTCTCAATATTAGGAATCGTGATGGCGCCTAATACCACACTTGCTAGGCAAGCCAATGTTAGAGTTCGATTAGCTAATTTTCCTTGATTATTTACTTAAGTACAAATAAATAAATTTAAAGTAAACTTAATTTAAATTATTTCCAATGAATACTCCCAATAAAAAATAATAAGCAATTAAATAAACCGAGCCACGAACTAATTATACAAATAATTCTAAGACTACCCCAGGGTCTGGTGTCACAATTCACGAACTATTAAAGAATGCTACAAATAATGAGCTGAAAGAAATAATATAACTGTTTTTGGAAAATATAAAACAGTTTCTACGAACTAAGAGAAGACTCTCGGGATCTGCGAACGCCGACAGATATACCTCGTGTCTCCGGATAATGGATAGCTGCTACTAAAAATCTCTAACGTTGGTTGGTACCTGGATCTGCACAAAAGAGTGCAGAGTGTAGTATCAGTACAAACGACCCCATGTGCTGAGTAAGTGTCGAGCCTAACCTCGACGAGTGACGAGGCTAAGGCGGGACAATTTTAACATATCCTGTGACAATGTATATATATAAAGCAATAAAACAACTCTACATAAAAAAGAAATATAAACTGAAACAATAAAATAAAATATCTCATTCGCCTATTCCAGGCCTCAGCTGTCACCAAAATCTCCCACAAATTTCCAAGTTTTCACACTTTACTTTAAAATAACTGAAGGTGCATTATATGAGAAACAGTAGAGTAAAACAGTAAATTTTCCAAATTTGTAAATTTCAACTCCTTGAATTTCAGAACTAGTAAAATATCATTGAAATTCAGTAAAACACAAGTATCCTTCCTTATCACAGTCATATATTCATATTCTTCATGTCCACCCTTATTACAGTCATATATATTTCCCCTGTCCACCCTTATCACAGTCATAAATATTTATTTTCTTAGTCCACCCTTATCACAGTCATATATATATTGATATATTTATCAAAACTTCCACAATTCAGGCTAATCCTTCCACAATACTTTTGTCTCAACATTCATAAAAAATAAACGGTAGTTCTCACAAACTTCATAAATAATATCTCAAAATGAACTCGGGTCGCTTGGTCTAAATAAGTTTTTCTAAGTTTTCTCAAAAAAAGTGAAAATCCGACCTCGGGCTCGCTTGGTCTAAACTCGGGGTTCGGACCAAATTACGTTTACCCATTCACCCACGAACCCGAATATATAATTAGTTTCGAAATCCGACCTCAATTCGAGGTAAAGATTCGATTTTTACTAAATTCCCTAATTCTACCCAAACCCTCATTTTTTACCATGAAAATTCTTAGTTTTTATTTAAAAGTGATTAAAAACATTGGGTAATTGAAAGAGTAAAGTTTAGAATTGATTACCAACAACTTGGGAATGAACTTTGATGAAGAAAATCGTCCTTAGGGCTGTGTAGTTCGAAAAATATGAAAGAAAAGTGTTATGTCCATGTTTTAAACTGTTTAAATATATCTGGGCAGGCCTCTTATGCGTTCGCGACAGAAGGGTTGCGTTCGCGTAGCTTTAGGTCCCTGGTTCACCGCGGTCGCGATCAGTGGATGGCGTTCGCATAGAACAAACGTGAACCCCCTCCCCTAGGCCCAGTTACCCTATGCATTCGCGAGGGCCACGCGTTCGCGTAGGGTCTTTCCCCCGGCCCACCGCGTTCGCATGGTGGGCCTCGCGTTCGCACTGCACAAAAAAAGGCCCAGGTCACTTTACTTGTGTGTTCGCACTAGGGACCACGCGAACGCAAAGGCTTAAACAACTGGGCACCAGAAAACAGCAAAATCAGCAATCTTTTAAGTGTAAAAATATTTCATAGCCTATCTGAAACTCACCCGAGCCCTTGGAGCTTTAAACCAAATATGCACGCAAGTCTAAAAATATCATACGGACTTGCTCGTACGATCAAATCATGAAAATAACATGTAAAACTATGAATTAAACCTCAAAACTCATCATTTTTCTCAAGAACACTTAAAGTTCATTATTTCTCAACCGGACGTCCAAATTACGTCAAATAAACTCTGTTTTTTTTACCAAATTTCACAGTTAGCATTTAAATACTATAACAAATCTGTACCGGGCTCCGGAACATAAAATACGGGCTCGATACCAATGGGTTCAAATATTAATTCTTTTCTTTATTTCATTAATATTTCAGCAAAATAATTTCTTTCAAAAATTGATTTCTAAGGCTTGGGACCTCGGAATTCATTTCTGGGCATACGCACAAGTCCCATATTTTACTGCAGACCTCCCGGGATTGTCGGAACACAGATCCGGGTCTGTTTGCTCAAAATGTTGACCAAAGTCAACTATAATCAAATTTTAACTCTAGAAATTACTATTTCTCATATTTTTACATAAAAGCTTTTCGGTTTCACGCCCGGACTGCGCACGCAAATTGATGTTTTTTGAAATTAATCTTTTTATGGATAATAAGCCTAGAACGGAGTCTAAATTCATAAAATGACCCCCCGACACACTTATACACTTCGGTAAGAAGAGGATTACATTTTTTGTTCTTTATTACTTCATCATGTGTAACATGGATCTATATTACAACGGAACTGATTGGTATTATAAATGGACTTTGATCTCTAACAATTTGAACTTCATACGTACGGTTCTTCGTCTTAAAATAATTTATGTGTTTAATTTTGAGTTGAATTGTCCTGTTGCCCAAATGCCAGTTTAATTTTATCGTGTTTGCTAGCTGTTGAAACAATCTGAGGAGTGAGGACCTATTTTTTTGTGGTAATTATCGATATTCAATATTCGAATTATTCAAATTTCAATTTCGTCTGAATGGTTTATAAAATAAATAAATTAAGGTTTAAGAAAAAGAATAACAAAATCAATAGATTATGTATTTTTCATGCCAAGTGAAAAACCTCGAATGCCAAACATGGTTGCGATGCCCCTCCAATCCGTTGAAAGGTACGCATTTTCAACTATTCGCCTCATTCTTTAGGGTTGATCAGTCGATTTGATATTTATCATTTTTACTATTTTATTTTAAAATATTATATTACAATCAAAATTTAATTAAACGTGATATTGTTTAATTTTCTTTTTTCGATTTTGATTTGTTAGATTAAAGTTGCACCACGACAAAAAGAGTCATAGAAAATAGAGAAAAAGAAAAAGAGTTATAGATACGGATGTGAATGCATGTATTATTTAAAATTTAAACCACATATAGTGATCGATAGAGCCGTTAAAATGGTCTTGGCCCGTCACGTCAGTCCAACCCAAGTCGTTACATGGGTAAGGTTAGAACCTTAACTAAAATTTAACTAAAATAAAACCCAGTGGAAAAAAAATTCTAGAAAAGGAAAAAGAGTACACATGTTTAGAAATACGTCTTTTGCTTGCCTCGTTAAAAACCTTGCAAGGAAAACCTAGTGGGATAAAACCTTGTAAGGAAAAAAGAGTGCAACGCGTATTAACTCCCCTTGATGAGAGCAACAATTTACATCCTTGAGCCTTCGCATCCCAATCTTGTGCACTAGCTTCTTGAAGCTTGACATCAGTAGAGATTTGGTGAACAAATCATCCATATAATCACTTGAATGAATATGATGCACCTTGAAATCATCATTCTTGTATATATATAGTGTCGTCATATAATGTCGTGGAATAGTCTTTTCAATATCTCCATGGCGGAAAAAATTCTCGCTATCACATTATCGTGCTTATAGTTATAGCAAGATACATATGTGCACAAATGCACGTAGGATGTGGTACTTCAGGACCAAGAATTATATATGATTTAAGCAATTAAATCCTTCAAGGGTTGTCATATAAATTAAGTCATATAAGCCATATTGAATGGACTTTAGATGCATATCAAATTTTCATGCCATGCTAGACAAATAAGATACCGAAAAATGATTGCACATATCATTGACTTTATACTTTCAAGTATTTGAACTACATGTTCAAAACTACATATCTTTCATATGAAACCAATTCTATTTGAAATTATTTCTCCAGACTTAAGATCCTCATATATATATTTAGCGATATCATAAATGTCGTCGAAAAATATTTTATATCAGTTCCAATATTCTTTTTCATAAAGACATAACATAGAGATCTCTTCATTCATATTTTTAGGTACCTGAATCTCTCGTGAGATTTTATGAAGTGTTATGTCATGTGATCTTCTAGATCACTTGCCTCATTATTATGATCATTTTGATCATTTGCTCGTCTTCTTTATCAAGAATTTTATTTGAAATCGATTTGTCTATCCGCTTAAAGCGTACCATAGACTCTGTCTTTCTAGGACATAATATGAGCATTTGTAATGAGAATATAGTTACTTTCTTTAGGTCAACAAATGCGTCTGGCATGCTTTGCATTGTAGATGAATTATCTTTTATGAACTTCAAGTCCATATTATCTTATTCGAGGATCTAGATGTACAAATGATAATTCTTTCCACGTAACTTTTTCTCAACTGTTTATCATGTCCCCCCCTCATGTTAGAAAAACTAACTTTCTTCCTCAATTTTGGGAACCCACCTTTGAGCATTATGATGTTAATCAAAATATACACCGCACATCATTAAAAATAAAATGAAATTATTTGGTTCCTGACCCTGAACCACTTGTGAGAGGAGAATGTAATATATTTTCGTATATAATGTATATCAAACTGATATAAATGACTTTATTCTCATAAGCAATAGTTTAGCTATTAAGTGGAGGCACTCAATAAATCATTTTGTTAAACCAATTGTGATGTAAACCAACTTATTAAGATGAACTGTCTTGAATAGAAAATCTGAAAATTATGCTCTAAATTAAATTATTGAGCAAGTACCTCACAAACACAAGGTTGCGGGTTAATAATAATCGCACATGTAACCATCTCATAGATGCATCTTATGTGGTATACATGGCAGGTGAATGAGCCCATATTCACCTTAGATAAATTCCAGAATTCAAGGGATTCAATCCCAATTTTAGTTGGTATACTAATCGCGAGAACAAGCAAAATAAGAGAATTCGTAAAGAACCTTCTTGTTCTTTAATATTTACCCATGTGAATTCTCTTTAATTTTGCCCTTCATTTAAATTAACATGGCTAAAATCAATTATGTCAACTGGATAAATTATCGATATTGATAAACTTCAGGTTTATACCATGATGTGTGCAATTATCAATAAACTCCAAGTTTATTGTGGCATTCTTTTATTTATATAGTACAAACTGGAGAATAAAACGGGTAACTTTTCACATATATATTATTCCGCTACAAGTTGTAGTAATAGAAGATATTAAATCTTTCATTTATATATAGTCTCAATTTACCAACCGCTTTTGCGAATATTTTAGAAACTCAATAAGTTTCTTTATGTCACGCCCCAAATTTGGGCCTGGACGTAACACGACACTCGGTGCCTGACTACATGTGACCGAGCGAACCAACTGGCTGGCTGAATCAACACGTGATATGATCACTCTCAACTGTATCTAATAAAAGACTAAGCGAGCATTGCAAATATAATTCGGGGTATTATGCCCAGAGTCGAATCCCACAGGGACTTAACGTATCAAAAGAAGCTTGTAAAGTACTAAATTCTTATTAGTCAACCTCCTCAAACTTTATGAATAACAAATGGTGTTGTGATTACTACTACAGTTAACTAAAATGATAAACTAGGATTAAATAACAAGTAGATGTAAAATATTGGAATAAAGGTCTAAGGCAATGGTTTCCCCCGTTGGTTCTTTCCCTAGTTGTATGTTCCTATAGCTTTGATTTGGTTGTCTCTATCAATCATGAACTCTCCAGTTATCGTAAATCTTTCTCAAGCATTTATGACAATTTACTAGACGCACTCTCTCGAGCTACGCTAGCTATATTTGCGTTACGGTTCACTTTAGATTGCACCCGAGGTATATTATCTCTAACCCAACCTCTAAACCCTCGGTTATGACTCTCGTCTATACTCCGGGAGTGGTGTTGTTCAACAACTACCTAAATATGCACTCTTTCTCAAGCAGATACATAATAAATAGGAACAGCTAGTTGAGGGCCCTTCAACAAACTACAATCAAAACGTAGTTGAACAAATAGAGATTAATAACCAACTCAAAACTATATTAACATGCCAACAAGTTCATCTCCAACGGGTTCCACCAAAACCTTAGATTAAAGTATTTAGCTACTCATAATAATAACAAAAACTACAAAAGAATTCATAGTCAATGGTAAAAGAACAAAAGAGGAGAATAAAGATTGATGCCCAATTTTCCTCCTTGCCTCTTACCCTTGTTTTGTTGTTTTCTAAACTCTAAAAACTGATTCTCCTATCTCTTGGGCGATTCCTTAAGTTTATATAAGGTTTGGGGCTTAAAATCCCGTGTTTTGCACTTTAGTCCCTGAAGTTTACGCGTCCTGCCGCGGTCGCACCGCGGTTACGCCAGGATCGCGGCCAAACAGGTTCTCTGAATCTGAGGCTGCTTCCTACCACGGTTGCACCGCGGCCGTGCCCGGACCGCGGCAGGCCTGCTTCAGCTCTGCTTTTGCTTATTATTTGGTGCACTTTGTGGGTATTATTTGATTGGCCTCCTTTTTCCCGTAATTGACTCCAAAAATGTTCCAACGTCCTTTTCTTGTGATATATCACCTGCAATGCATGAAAAGCACTAATCAGAGCATTTTGTTATCAATATTTACATTAAAAACGATACAAAATGTGGTTCCTTAGGGTCCTAATTATAGTAAAATTCACCTATTATCAACACCCCACACTTAAAGTCGTTGCTCGCCCTCGAGCAAGTTAAACCACACTTTTAGGCCTAATCGTGTAATGCATTACCCTTTTAATGTCACACCTGCCATTATAAAAGAGCACCCTAAGCAGTGCAACGGCCACACCTTAAGTGAAGACTCTAATGCCATGCCACACTTGTGCTTACTCTAAGAACTCTAGATAGAAGTGAAGACTTGCCTTTTCCTCCTGAATTACATGCCCTCGCATCACACTTTTGAGAGAAGTCCCACACATATAAAATTAAAGACATCAAGGAACTTTAGATGGAAAGAATTCACTCATTCTCAAGAAAGAACATTCACATGCCACACAGATACACCATAAGCTTGCTCGTAGTGTAATGCTCTACTAATCGAGTTGTTCAGTCTAAGATCAATAGGGCTTCATTTGGTTGTAATGTAGGCTAAGGGACGGGTAGGGTATATTATGGTATAGTGACTAACCTCCCTAAGCACTTTTAATACATTAGCTTTACGTTTTGGCTCAATTTCCATGTTCTGCCCACTTCTCTTTCCACACTTTCTTTCATAAGTCATCCCCCCATTTTTCTAGGTGCACTGGGTTTTTTTTTCTTTTTTAATCAGTATTTAGGACCAATATTTTCATTGTCCTACCTTCATTTTTCTTTTGGCCATTGCACCTTTCAATTATTTCCCTGATCTTCCTTTGCCCACCACATTACCACCCCACACTTTGACTTTTATATACTCTTTAACAATTCAAGTGCTTATAGGAGGTACAAGGTTCGAAAAATCAAGCTATTCAAACATATGGAGTAAGGCTGTTATAAGGTTAACAAGGGAACAAGCTATAGGTTCAAAGGGGTTAACTATGGTATACTGTTTACAGGTGGATACATAACTATGGAGGCTTCACAAAGAAATGCCTATATCATCTCTAAAACTAAACAACTTCTATTTCGCTTCGCACACACACAGAGCAAGTTCTAGGTATCACATGCAGGCATAGAATACATGAACTACCTCACACATACTTGGCATGTAACTCATTTCAAATTGGTTTGTCAACACACTCAAGTGAGCATTCAAGTCAGACGAAGTGTGCAAAATTAAGGCATAAGATTAAGAGTTTACAAGTGAGCCTAGGCGTTGCACCCTCAAGTACGTTTTGATTGTTTGCATGTATGTACACTGCGGGATGCAGTCTTTCCCTTACCCATCTTTGCCCAAGAGAGTTCTAATAGTCCTAAAAATAAAATCTACCTAACCCGGTTCAATATAGACCCTTGGAAAAGAACCGTGGTCAAAAGAAAAACCAAGGGGGAGTTGCTACACTACCTCAAAAGAAAATAAAGAGAAATAAAAAAATCTTTTTGGTCTTTTTTTTTTCTTTTCGACTTTGACTCTCAAGAAACCCGTCGACAAGTGTCCATCGTCGAGCCAAGTCAGTGATGTCTAACGTAATTAAAACAAACTATTCACATGAACAAAACAAAAAACGAAAACACAATTAATTGCATATATACAACAACAATGAAGCAAATCTCCCACCCCACACAGAAAGATATGGCATGTCCCTATGACATTGAATAAAGATAGTGCAAAGAGGGGGTAAGAAGACTTCCCTCGTGGTCACTCGGAGTCGGAGACGGAATTGGGGTCCATGTTGCAGGCCCTCCCAATGGCGCGGAACCATGCCATCAGCCTGCTCTCGCTCTTGGCATGCCGTCTGGACATAGCATCAAGGCGTACGTGCAGGCCATCTACTGAGGTGTGAAGATCTGCCACCTCTTCCTCCAACGAGGGCATCCGAGGTCTGCTACACTGGGACCTGTTGAAAGCCGCCCCAGCGTGGGGTCTCTGAGAGGGGCCAGCCCCATCGTAGGAACGCCGAGGGGGTGCCATGGGGGCTGTGTCGTCATCATCAGCATCAATATCGATGGGCGCGGTGACATCTCTACCGACCGTGATCTTAGCAGCTCGAAAAGGTGCTCTGTGACCCAACGAACCATCAAGAGGGTTTGTGGGGACATGTGCCAGCTGGCACAAGCTCGTCACAAGTGAAGGGAAGTAAAATCCTTTGGTCATCAGAGGTGACCTAAGGATCATTTCATCCCCAATAATTTTTGCCGCATCAAAGTCCCGCTTGTTTACAAAGCACCAGACCAGCAGTGCCCGTAAGCTGTTCACATCCGAAGTGTTTCCAGTGGGCAAGAATCTGCTAAAAATTATGGTGAACCAACATTTAGCTTCCCAAGTGAAAGAACTGGAATGGAGTGTGATGTTCTCCTTAATCCAGATCGGTTGTCCCCCTACGCAGATTGTCTCAATGAGAGTGTCCCAATTGACCCCTGAGGAGTTATGGTAGTAATCAATGTCACCCGTGAATTGTGGTAGCTGCAAGACATGACGAATATTTTCTATGGAGGCCTCCACCACTATGCCACGAACAATCACAGAGCGGCACATGTGTTCCGGGTAGTTCGCATAGAACTCCCGGACGACCATTAAATTGGCCGTTTCCGGCTCCTCAAACAAGAACTCCATCCCCCTTCGTCTGATCTCTTCGTACATATCCGGGTTTTCAACCCGGAGTGCTTCCCGATCAACAGCTACCTCAGGGACACAGCTCTTTGGAGCCTTCACATTAAACCAGCTCTCCGCCTCCTCCGACAGGAAACGGGAGTCGTCCCAAGTCGGTGCTTCAGATGTGCTGGCCGTGTTTCGGCGCTTCCGACGGGCCATAGTGCCTGCAAGGAAGTCAGAACAATAATCAAGTACCACCCAGCAAAGTGTCAGTTGGATGGGTACTCAGACTTCCCCACCCGCTGTCACCAAACACTCAACTTCGCCAAATATGGCCAGTATCGAACAATCAATGGGGCACCCATGGAAAAAACGTACAATATGCGCCCCCACACTACTACATGGGCGTCAAGTTCCAACAAAATACCCCACACAAGCTCTCAATACAGTGAGAACCACCAAGTAAGGCCACAAACTACCCACATGGGTCCCCAACACAGAGTAATGTCATATATACAGCAACACCCTTGCTACATTAGCCACCCCACCCCACACAAGAATAATTGCAAACATGGAACACACCCACCATTTCACAAATCAACCCAAACTACGATATACACCCAAGAACTTGGTGGAGAACACCCATGTACAACAAGAACCAAGATTTGGTATACAATAACTAACTACAAANAAACCCAAACTACCATATATAACCAAGAACTTGGTGGATAACACCCATGTACAACAAGAACCAAGATTTGATATACAATAACTAACTACAAAGGAAAAATTGCAAAAATATATGTATATATAAAAATAAGAGAACTTACTTGTAGGTTGACAATGGAGTCTTGGGGAGGAAGGAAAAGAGAAGAGAGTGGGGGGAATCCGTGTGTGTTGGGGGGTGGGGGATGAAGGGGGGTGGTTGTTGGTTTTGAATGGGGGTGGGGAAAGAAAGAAGAAGAAGAGGAAGAAGAAGGGGGGGTGGTTGTTGGGTTTGAATGGGGGTGGGGAAAGAAAGAAGAAGAAGAGGAAGAAGAAGGGGTAGAGGTGTTGGGTTTGAATGAGGGTGGGGAAAGAAAGAAGAAGAAGAATAAGGGGGTAGAGGTGTTGTGGGGTTAGTGGGGTAGAAAAAAGGGTTTGGGTATTAAAAAAAATAAAAGAAAAAAATAAATATAAAAAAAAAAAAATCGGTTCAGCACTTACCTGGGCCTCCCGCGGTCGCGGTACCAAACTTCTGCAAGGATGTTTGTCCGTGGGCGCGGTACCAAACTCCTGCAAGGGTGTTTGGCCGCGGTCGCACCGCGGGCGCGGTACCAAACGTTTTTTTTTTACCATATTCGTGCTATGCCCAGGCTTTTGGTTCAACACCCTCCCAAACTCTCCTGCATACACCACAACATGTTAGATATTACAACTATCATGGGTTGCCTCCCAAGGAGCACTTGATTTAACGTTGCGGCACGATGAGTACAACAATCAATGGGTTGCCTCCCATGAAGCGCCTGATTTAATGTCGCGGCACGACGCAGAATGAGCGCATTTAAGAATCACTCAAATCTCTGTGGTTCATCGAGCCGCACCACAGACAACTCCTTCGTTTCATCCATTCCCACGTACATT
>ML243123.1:0-43440 GCA_005239495.1 Nicotiana undulata
TAATACGCGAAATTAGAAAATTTGACCAAAACGCCCCTCGGGCCCACGTCTCGGAATCGGGAATTTTTTTATATTTTCTGAACCCTTGTTCGCTCACGAGTCTAACCATATGAAAATCTCTCAAACCGGAGGTCAATTACCCAATATAAACCCAAAAATTAGGTCTAAGAAGTTTCTTCCATTTTCCCCCAATTTTAACTCAAAATCATGAATTTTTTGGTGGAATTTAAGATTAGGAACGCGGAAATTAACCTATGGTGGTAGAAAATCACTTTCCTCGATTACCCACGTGAAAATATTCTCAAAGATCGCCTCTCCCGATCTCCCACAACTCAAAAATGGTGAAATAACATAATCCTCGGATTCTTAGAATATGAACAGGGATTTCCGCACCAACGGTCCCTTTAACCGCACCTGCGGAAATATCATCGCAGGTACGGGATTTCATTTAAAACCCCTGGGATCGCACTTGCGGCTGGCTGGTCGCTGGTGCGGCTCCCCGCATGCGGAAACCCAATCGCAGGTGCAGGATTCACTTAGGCTGGACCGAGGTCGCGCCTGCGGGTCTTTTGTCGCTGGTGCGGTTCCGCACCTGCGGAAGTTCCTTTGCACCTGCGGACCCTGGGAAGACTCCTCACACTTCGCACCTGCGGCTAGGGGGGGTCGCTCCTGCGAGCTCGCACCTGCGGAGATTCCATCGCAGGTGCGGAACACCAGAAGAGCATCTGGTTCAGCTGCTTGCAAAGTCCCAAAACTCCCCGTTAAACATCCGAATCGACTCTGAGGCCCTCGGGACCTCAACCAAAACCACCAACTGACCCCAATACCTCATTCCAACTTAGTCGAGCCTTAAAAACACATCCCATAACATCAAAATACCAAAAATGCATAAATTCAAGCCTAAGGACTTAGGAATTTTTCAATAATTCACATCTGATGCCGAACCACGTCTAAACTCGTCGGAATGACCTCAAATTTTGCACACAGGTCATAAATGACATTCCGGACCTGCTGTGGCTTTCGGAATTCCATTCCGAGTCCGATATCAAAATCTCACCTATCGGCCGAAATCGCCGAAATTCTATCTTTCGCCAATTCAAGCCTAAACCTACATCTGGCCTTAAAAACACATTCCGAACACGTTCCCAACCCCGAAATCACTCAACGAAGCTAACGGAGTCGACGGATTTCCATTCTGGATCCGTCTTCACACAGCTCCCGCTCCGGCCCAATTTCTAAGGTTAAAGCTCACCTTAAAGGACTATATGTCCAAAAACACTNACGCTAACTCTCCAAAACAACCGGCCAGGTCGTTACAGCATGATAGGGAGATAACCAGTCCATCCCCAATGTAACATCAAAGTCAACCATATCAAGAAGCAAAAGATCAACCTGAGTCTCCAAACCACCAATAACTACTACGCAAGCGCGGTAGACTCGATCTACAACTATGGAATCACCCACCGGTGTAGACACATGCACAACAGTACTAAAAGAATCACGGGGCATACTCAGATAAGGGGCAAAATATGAAGACACATAGGAGAATGTAGAACCCAGATCAAATAACACCGAAGCCTCTCGGCTGCAATCTGAAACCGTACCTGTGATAACTGCATCAGAAGCCTCAGCACCAGGACGAGCAGGAAAAGCATAACACCGGGGCTGAATCCCTCCAATCTGAACATCCCTGGGTCTACCTGCTGCAACCTGGCCTCTACCCCTCGCGGCCTGTGCTCCACCTCTATGAACCTGACCACCACCTCTGGCACCTCGACCACCACCCCTAGCTGGCTGAGGCGGTAAGGGTGCACCTGCTGCGGGAACCAAGGCACGAGAACCCTGATACTGGGGTCCACTCAAAGCTCGAGGGCAAAATCTGGCAAGGTGCCCCGGCATACCACAAGTATAACAAGATCTCGGCTGCTGCGGTTGTGGACTCGAAAACTGGCCCTGACGACCCTGATAACCTCCCTGAAAACTCTGGAGTGGTTGTGCACTAATAGATGCTGGCAGTGCACTAACATGAGCTGGCGGTGCACTGGGAGATACCTGAAGTGCTGACTGAAAAGGTCGGGGTGGATGACCCCTACTGAAAGAATGCCCGCCTCCAGATGAAGCTCCACTGAATCTACCAAATGACGGGGACTCTTGTCAGCCCCCTGTCTACCTCCCTGTGACAAAATCATCTCAATCCTCCTGGCTACATCGGCCGCATCATGGAATGAAATATCAGTACTTGACTCCCTGGCCATCTGGAGTCGTATAGGCTGGGACAATCCCTCAATGAACCTCCGAACTCTCTCCCGATCAGTGGGGAGTATCATCAATGCGTGCCTGGCTAGAGCGATGATCCTGGTCTCGTACTGAGTAACAAACATAGATCCCTGCTGGAGGCGCTCAATCTGCCTCCTATGATCCTCTCGCTGAGTAATGGGAAGGAACTTCCCCAAAAATACCTCTGTGAGCTGAGCCCATGTCAAAGATGCAGACCCAACTAGTCTGGCTAAGCAGTAGTCCCTCCACCAAGTCTTGGCTGCGCCAGATAGTCGAAAGGTAGCGAAGTCAACTCCATTGGACTCCACTATGCCCATGTTCCGAAGAACCTCGTGACAGCTGTCCAAGTAATCCCGTGGATCCTATGACGGTGCACTAGTAAAAGTAGTAGTGAATAACCTGGTGAATCTGTCTAGTCTCATTAGAGCATCTGCTGACATACTTGTACCCTCGGTGACCGGTGCCACAATACCCGGCTGAGCTACTCCAGCTGTCTGAGGTGCTGGAGTCTGAAACTGAGTGGCAACCTGCTCTGGGGTATGAATAATAGGAGTTTGGGTCCCTCCCCAGCCTGATATCCAGCTGGTGCTGTAGGAAGAAGACCGACCTGAGCCACACTCTCCATAAGGCCTACCAAGCGGACTAGAGCATCCTGAAGCACTGGGTAGCTATGAACCCCTCTGGGACCTGCGCTGGTCCAACTGGGACTGCCGGAACTGGGACCTCCTCGTCAGACTCGACCTGAGGGTCCTCCACTGGGGCTGCTGCTCTAGGTTGAGCCCTGCCCCGGCCTCGGCCTCTAGCACAGACTCGTCCTCGACCCCGACTCCTCGTAGGAGCTGTAGCAGGAGTGTCGGGCTGCTGAGCGGAACCAAGGGAAGCACGCGTCCTNCGACCCGAAATCCCACCTTTCAGGCCGTGATTGCGTCTAACGTTGAACCCGCTAGACAAGCCAACATACACAACACCTTGATATTTTTAAAACAACTTGACAGTAATAAAGCAGTTATCTTTCAAACCCTTACTGAAATAACCAGAACCACTTCAAAAGTTTTACAGCAGAAATGTAGAAATACTCCGAAAAGTGCATAATGAAATAATAAATATAACAACATCGCAAAATCCCAAAACCGGGGTGTCACAACCTCACGGACTGTCTATAAGAATGCTAAATACAAGTCTGAAAGGAAATACAATATTGTCTTTAGAACGGAAGGAGAAATAAGACAATAGGCTATTAATAGGAGGAGAGACTCCAGGGCCCACGAACGCCAGTGGTATACCTTGAAGCTCGATGTGGACTGAAGGTGACTCCCTCAGAGTGGTCCACGGGGTCCGGAAGCGGAATCTGCACAACATAGAGAAGTGCAGTGTAGTATCAGTACAACCGACCCCATGTACTGAGTAAGTGCCGAGCCTAACCTCGGCTGAAGTAGTGACGAGGCTAGACTTAGCAAATAACGTTCACCTGTCCTATTCTACAACACAAAATACAGATAACAAAGCGAGGAAGAATAACAGTCATATACGGGGAACGGGAGCAGATAAAGGAAAAAACAATAAGATATAGCAGTTAATTAACACCAAGTAAGAAAAGAAACCATTCACCGAAAACTGATAAGGTATGAATGACATGTCTGAATGATAACAATGGCACGACATCACCCTTCGTGCTTTTACTCTCTTCCTCACTAATGCAATGTATGTTGTAATCGATGTAATCATGGCACGACATTAACCTTCATGCTTGCAATAAATGTAAACATGGCACGGCATCACCCTTCGTGCTTTACTCTCTTCCTCACATTGCAATAAATAAATAATGAGTGATATGAATGAATGGCACAGCATCACCCTTCGTGCTTTACTCTCTTACTCACATTGCAATAAATAAATAATGAATGATATGATTGAATGGCACGGCATCACCCTTTGTGCTTTACTCTCTTCCTCACATTGCAATAAATAAATAATGAATGATATGAATGAATGGCACGGCATCACCCTTCGTGCTTTACTCTCTTCCTCACCCAAGTAATATCAACAATAAATAACAACCTGGCAAGGAAATCAAATACCAAACTTTCAAATCATAACCACCAGACATGGGGAGTAACAACTAAAATCAACACATTTGCCCAATAAGGGTCTCAGCTATAACCAATTCCTTACGAGTACATAACTTAAAGATTTGGGTCCTCCACTAGAACATCACAACACAATTCTTAATCACGTAGGTCTCCATAGTTTAACACATTTCCCAATTAACTACTTCATAACACGATAATCATTGAGGTAATAATAAATAAGTAAGCAAAACGGACTCACGGGCATACTTGACACACAATGCATAGGTACTCGTCACCTCACCTATGCATTGTACATGATAAAACACATAGCACATAGGGCACAATACCTATTCCCTCACCAAAGTTAGGCAAGACACTTACCTCGGTCCAAAGTATAGCAATCAACCCTCTAAAACCGTTGTTCCTTTATAATCCGACTCCGAGACAACGATATCTAGGCATAATTAATTCAATAATATCAATAAAGACTCAATAACACGATCCCATATCCCAGATATGCAATTCCTATCATTCTTACAAAAATACTAAAATTCGACCCCAGGCCCACTTGGTCCAAACTCGGGGTTCGGACCAAAACCCGATCACCCATAACCCCACGAGTTAGAATATATAATTTGTTTGAAGATTCGACCCTAAATTGGGGTTGAATCACCCAAAATTCCCAAAAACCTAACTCTATCCAAAACCCCTAATTTCTACTTTGATTTCATGATTTTAGGCCTAGATTCTAGTGTTAATGGAAGAAAAGTGGAAGGAATTGGTGTTAGAATCGATTACCTCTGAGATTGTAGTGATGGAACTCTTCAAAAATGGCTAAGGGGCTGTGGAGAAGAAGAAGAGGGTGAAAAATATGAAAAATCCCGTAATCGGTCTATTTTGGACTTAAGAAAAAAAAAATCACTGGACGAATCTCGCACCTGCGGAAGGAAGGCTCGCACCTGCGGTATCGCAGGTGCGGAAAAATGGTCGCACCTGCGGACTTGGGTCAGTCCCAGAAGGGGCCGCACCTGCGGAAAACTTGACGCCCCTGCGAAGCCGCACCTGCGGCGTTTGGTTCGCGCCTGCGAGGGGGACCGCACTTGCGGACTTGGTGTGCACCAGCAGTATTTTCCCATGGTTTAACACCCCGAACACCTACCCGAATCACACCCGAGCCCTCGGGGCTCAAAACCAAAAATACACGCAACTCCCAAAACATCCTACAGACTTATTCAAGCTTTTAAATCACCAAAATATCATAAAAAACAAGGGATTAAAACCTTAAAACTCATAGAATTTTTCTTAAAACTTCATAAAGCTTAACTTTTCCAATTTTGATCCGAAACACGTCATTCCAAGTCCGTTTTACACCAAACTTCACAGATAAGTCACATAACATATAATAAACTTATTCCGGGCTTCAGATACCATAATACGGGCCCGATAACACGGTTTTCACTTAATCATTCATTTTTAAAATCCTTTACTATTTTCAGAAAATAATTTTCTTTAAAAATTCATTTATTGGGCTTGGGACCTCGGAATTCGATTCCGGGCATACATCCAAGTCCCATATTTTCCTACGGACCCTCCGGGACCGTCAAATAACGGGTTCGGGCCCGTTTATCAAAAATATTGACCAAAGTCAACTTTATTCATTTAATTATCATAAAATTTCATTTTCATCAAATTTCAACATACAGACTTCCCGGCTACACACCCGGGCTGCGCAGGCATATCGAGGTGAGATTAGCGGAGGCTTTCGGGGTCTCGAAATACAGATTTAGCTAGAATTACTTAGGATCACCTTTTGGGTCATCACATTATTAAGATAATTAAAAGCAGTACCAATTTCCTATAAATATTCGGATATCATACACAATACAATAATTATGGGGGGGGGGGGGGGGGGGAGAGAAAAAAANGGGGGGGGGGGAAGAGAAGACAAATCCATCTTAACATTCATGGATATAAAAAGCAATAGGAATTACTTAAACAAAAAGGAAGACGAAATTAATGAAGCTACATGAATGCTTAAAAAAAAGTAAATTGCTCTTCCACACAATGCATTTGATGTATAGAACTGTTTATGAGTTTGAGATATAGTAACTAAAAGAGTTTGATTTGTTTTCACGTTTTTCCGATTATTCAGAAAAAATAGAAGTATTACTATCTATATATTATTAAAAGGAGAGGAAAAAGCCATCTCTTTAAGCCAAGTGGCAACTCTAATATTAGCCACATGTAACATAATAACTAATTACTAATAACTAATTCAGCCATATGGCATAACCAAAAAAAGTCACATATAACTTATTTCTAAATTAATTAATAATAAAAAAATTAAAAGGAGAGGAAAAAGTCATCTCCTTAAGCCAAGTGGCAACTCTAATATTAGCCACATAAAACATAATAACTAATTAACTAATAACTAATTCACCCATATGGCATAACCAAAAAAAGTCACATATAACTTATTTCTAAATTAATTAATAATAAATAACTAAGTTAAAAATATTAGAAATTAACTACACAATACTTAAACATATAATTAATAAATATAAACGATTTAATAATTTTGAGTATTAATTTAAAATAATATACATAGTTATATTTATATATTATTAAAAAGAGAGAAGAAATCCCTCCCCTCAAGCCAAGTGACAACCTTAATATTAGCCACATGTAACATAATAACTACTTAACTAATAACTAATAACTAATAACTAATAAATCCATATGGCATAACCAAAAAAGCAACATATAACTTATTTCTAAATTAATTAATAATTTACTACATAATACTTAAAAATATTATTAATAAATATACAAATTTAATAATTTGTACATTTAACTTATGAAATTTAAATAATTTAATATTTATTTAATTATTAAATTTAAATAACTTGTAGTCACTCCTTTAAGTTAATTTTAGCTCTCGGGTTCGTAGCTTGTAGTCCTTCGTTCCCGTTTTTGGTTCTTAGTGGTAGTGTTTACCTAATACCTTTTGCTTATAGTAGCGGCAGTGAACGATGTGAGAGTAAGGTCATGTCCTCGGGCGGGGCTGGAGGTGGGGTCCAGGGGTGGGAAGGGGGGGGGGGTAAGAAAGCCTTTAGGTTGAGAATTGGGTCTTGGAACATCTGGACGTTGACAGGGAAGTCTATATAGTTAGGTAAGATTATTCAGAAGAGGAAGATCAACATAGCGTGTGTTCAGAAGACTAGATGGAAGGCACTAGGGCACGGGATGTAGACGAGTTTAAACTATGGTACTCAGGGAGCGTTGTGGAAAAGAATGGGGTAGGTATTTTAGTAGACAGGGATCTCAGGGAGCTCATGGTTGAGGTTAGGAGGGTAAATGATAGGTTGATAAGTATTAAGCTAGTAGTTGGTGGTTTTACAATGAACGTGATTAGTGCATACGCTCCTCAGGTAGGTTTGAACCAGGAGGTCAAGAAGCAATTTTGGGATGATTTGGCCGAGATGGTGCGTAGTATCCCGCACACACATAAGTTGTTAATTGGCGGAGATTTCAATGGTCATATTGAGGCTAGTGCTAGGGGTTATGATGATGTGCATGGCGGGTACTGTTTTGGGGATAGGAATGAGAGAGGTAATCCACTGTTGGAGTTTTCTAGAGCTGTTGATTTGGTTATAGCTAACTCGAGTTTCCCGAAGAGGGAAGAACACCTGGTCACTTTCCGAAATTCAATGGGAAAGACTCAGATTGATTATCTTCTCTGCAGGAAACGCGATAAAGGTCTGTGCACTGACTGCAAAGTCATCCCTAGTGAGCACCTCACGACTCTACATAGGCTCCTAGTTATGGACATGGAGATCAAGAGGAGTAGGAGTAAGTGGACAGGGTGCAAACAACCTAAGATCAAGTGGGGTAACTTGACCAAGGACAAAGCTCAGGAGTTAGGGGAGAAGTTGTTGGCATGAGGGCCTGGATGAGTATGGGGGACACGTCTAGTATGTGGTCCATGACTCCAGATTGCATTAGGGTAGATGCTGGAGAGGTCTTAGGGGTCACGAAGGGTTCTCTTGGGGGTCATAAAGAAGACTGGTGGTGGAATGGAGAGGTTCAAGGTAAAGTGGAAGATAAGAAAGCTTCTTATTTGAAGCTAGTAGAGAGTACAAATGAGGAGGAAAAAAGGACTTATCGAGAGTGTTACATAAAGGCAAATAAAGAGTCAAAGTTATCAGTTACGACAGCTAAGAATGCAGCGTTTTCTCGTTTGTACGAGGAGCTCGAGGGCAAAGGCGGGGACAAGAGGTTGTACCGATTGTCCAAGGTGAGGGAGAGGAAAGCCCGTGACTTAGACCAAGTCAAGTGCATCAAGGACGAGGATGGCAAAGTATTGATGGACGAGGCACTCATTAGGAGAAGATGGCAGGCATACTTCAATAAACTGTTGAATGAGGAGGGGGATCCCGATGGAATTTTGGAAGAGCGCGCGGTGGGCAAGTTTGGAGTGGCTCACTGGGCTGTTTAATGTTATTTTTAAGATAGAGAAGATGCCCGAATAATGGAGGTGGAGTACGATGGTTCCGCTTTACAAGAACAAGGGTGATATCCAAAATTGCAACAATTATAGGGGTATCAAGTTATTGAGTCACACTATGAAGGTTTGGGAGAGGGTGGTGGAGGCTAGGGTGAGGAGGTGCGTGTCTATTTCCGAGAATTAGTTTGGACTCATGCCGGAACGTTCGACTACGGAAGTGATTCATCTGGTAAGGAGATAGTGGAGCAGTACAGGGAGAGGAAGAAAGATTTTCATATGGTGTTTATTGACCTTGAGAAGGCATACGATAAAGTTCTGAGGGAGGTCCTGTGGAGGTGTTTGGAGGTTAGCGGCTTTTTGGTAGCGTACATTAGGGTGATTAAGGATATGTATGATGATGCTAAGACTCGGGTGAGGACCGTGGGTGGTGACTCGAAGCATTTCCCTGTGGTGATGGGGTTGTACCAGGTATCGACTCTTAGCATATTTTTGTTTGCCTTGGTGATGGATGTATTGTCGCGTCACATCCAACGGGAGGTGCCTTGGTTCATGCTATTTGCCGATGATATAATGTTGATTGACGAGATGCATAGCGGAGTTAACGCGAGGTTGGAGGTTTGAAGACAGACCTTCGAGTCTAAAGGTTTCAAACTGAGTAGAACCAAGACAGAATACTTGGAATGCAAATTCAGTGAGACCCATGATGCAGACGTAGAGGTTAAGCTTGATGCCCAAGTTATCCCCAAGAGAGAGAGTTTTAAGTATCTCGGGTCTATTATCCAAGGTAACGGGGAGATTGACGAAGATGTCACACATCACATCAGAGCGGGGTGGATGAAATGGAGGCTCGCTTCCGGTTGTTTTATGTGATAGGAATGTGCTGTTAAGACTTAAGGTTAAGTTTTATCGAGTGGTGGTTTGACCCGCTATGTTGTATGAAGCTGAGTGTTGGTAAATCAAGAACTCCCACGTGCAGAAGATGAGAGTAGCAGAGATGAAGATGTTGAGATGGATGTGTGAGTGTACTAGGCGAGATAAGATTAAGAATAAAGCTATCCGGGACAGAGTGGGAGTAGCCTCCGTGGAGGACAAGATGCGGGAGTCGCGGCTGAGATGGTTAGGACATGTTAGGATAAAAAGCGTTGATTCCCCTGTTAGGAGGTGTGAGAGTTTGGCCATGGAGAGTTTGAGAAGGGGTCGAGGTAGGCCTAAGAAGTACTGGGGAGAAGTGATTAGGCAGGACATGGCGCTGCTTCAGCTCACTGAGGAAATGACCCTTGATAGGAGGGTGTGGAGGTGAGGATTAAGGTAGAAGGTTATTAGGTAGTTTATAGTGTTCACCGATAGGCTTAGTAGCATGCATGTTCCTTCATACTCTTAGATTTTTATTACGTTATGTGGTAACTAGTAAAGTTGCTGCCATGTGACCAGGAGGTCATGAGTTCGAGCCGTGGAAACAGCCTCTTGCAGGAATGCAGGGTAAGACTGCGTACGATAAATCCTTGTGGTCCGGCCCTTCCCCAGATCCCGCGCATAGTGGGAACTTAGTGCACCGGGCTGCCCTTTTCTATGTGGTTTTGTTCTCCTCAGGTATTGTATTCCCTGTTGCTATTATTTGATACTATTTATCCTTTATATCTCCCTTTTTTTCTCTTCCATCTTTCTTCCTTCCTTGCTTCCCTCTTCTTCTTCTTGCCCTTCCTGAGCCGAGAGTCTATTGGAAACAACCTCTCTACCTGCATTAGGTAGGGGTAAGGTCTGCGTACAGACTACCCTCCCCAGACCCCACATGTTGGGATCAAACTGAATTTGTTGTTGTTGTTGTAATATAATATATTTATATCAAGATTAAAAAATCACACGTTGATCTTAATTATATTAAAGGATATAAATGGATAATGATATAAATAAAGGGGACAAGTAAATGAAGGCCACATGAAACATGAAATACTATATATTAGGTAACATAATAGCAATAATTGAAAATTAAAAAAATATTTAATATTAGAAATAGAAGAAAAAGATGATTTGAACTTGAGATTAGATTAAAGTTATGGTAAAACGCTCAAACTATGGATATGGCTACAAAATTAAAATTTTACTAAATAAATAAAAATAATAATCTATATATTATTAAAAGGAGTGGAAAAAGCCCCCTCATTAAGCCAAGTGACAACCTTAATATTAGTCACATGTAACATAATACCTAATTAACTACTACTATTAAGTAATTCTGCCATATGGTGTAACCCAAAAAGGCCACATATAATTTATATCTAAATTAATCATAATAAATAAATTAAAATATTGGAAATTTTACTATATAATACATAAAAATATTATTAATAAATGTAAATATTTTAATAATTTTGAGTATTAATTAAAATAATATAAATATTTATATCAAGATTTTAATAAAATTACACGTTGATCTAAATTATCTTAAATGATATAAATGGATAATGATATTAAATGAAGAGGAAAGTTAATGAATACCACATGAAAACATGAATTACTATATATTAGGTAACATAATAGCAATAATTAAAAATTTAAAATATTTAATATTACAAATAGAAGGAAAAGATGATTTGAACTTGAGATTAAATTAAAATTATGGTAAAACGCTCAGACTATGGATATGGATACAAAATTAAAATTTTACTAGAGAAATAAAAATATTAGTTGGATAACAAATTAAAATTTTAAGAATACAAAATAAATGTCTCATGTAGGTAATTTAGTAACGAAAATAAACATTAAATTTGTATCCTGAAACTAAAAGAGAAATAAAATTTAATTGCACGTGATAGAAAAATAATTATAAGAAAATATAATTGACTTAAGTATTAATATTTTAGACTAATTCAGAGTTATAACTAAAAATAAAATGTGATACTACATATTTTGAATACATAATAAAATATTAATATAAAAATCTAATTAAATTTCGTAATAGGGATAAAAACATATAAAGAGGAAAATAGAGATATATATAGAGAAATTTTTTTACTTTGAATTAATTTAAGGATAGGTATATTAAATAATACTCAAAAATATTATTAAATAACAACAACAACGAACTCAGTGTATTCCCATAAATGGAGTCCAGGGAGGGTAGTGTGTACGCAGACCTTACCCCTACCCGATAAAGATAGAGAGGTTGTTTCCGATAGACCCTCAGATCAAGAAACAACGGAGATAAGGCAACAAGTAGCAAACAATAGTAACAACAATACATTAAGGTAACGACCACGAATGACACAACATGTAATAGTAAAGACTCATGAATAAGATAACACAAAAATAGTCCTAGTACTACTGGTAAACCTAAGAGGAACACTACTAACTGTCAACCTACAACCTAATCCTCGACCTCCACATCTTTCTAATACTCAAAAATATCACTGATAGATTTAAATGACGAAAAAGCTCTGAGTAAGAGGATAAAAGTATAACAATACATTACATTTTAGGAATAAAAAATTTATATTTATATATGATTATCAAAAGGGTAATGAGAATATATTAAGTCAATTGATAAGATAATAAAAGATCACATGAAAACATAACATTATTAATGAATAATGCAACAACTATAAGCAAAGATTACATAAAGAATGTTTTGGGTGAAATTGTAGAAGGATAAAGCTTATTCGACTTTGAGGTAAAACACAAAGTGCTAGTGTAACACCCCGTACATTCGGGTTTGGTGTGAATATGTTAAATGGGTATTAATTTGATATGTTATACATATGAAGTCCTATCGGGAAGAGTATGGGTGAAAATAGTTGTTTCAAAATCAAGATGAAAAGTGAGGTGCATAAGATTCGACAAAATCGACTAAGTTTAAATAAGGTCCGTCTTCCAGCAGAGTTTGATAAATATTTGTAAGTAATTTAGGAAAACTCAAAGCATGCAAGTTGTAGGCCTTTGAAATATCTTTCCAACGATATATTGTAGAGCCAAAAAGGATCTCTGTGCAAAATATTATGTGCGTTTTACAAAATAGTGTGCAATATGCGCGCCCCGAGCGCGGCCGCGCACATGTGGCAGTGTTCCTGCCATTTTGCGCAGTCCGGTGCGCGGTCAGGCCTACAGGTGAACGGGGACACACTCGGAGAGTCATTTTTAAAGCCCTATTTCGTCCCCCACAACCCCAAAACATAAAAACTTGCTCTAGAAAGGGGAGTTCTAAAACACCTAACTCTTTAAGGATCCCTCCACCACCCAAGGTAAGTTCTAATGGTGATTATAAGTTAATTTTAATTTTCCAACATCTTATTAACATGGGTAACCCTCCATATCATTAGATATTCTATTGGGACATCATTGTTGAGAGAAGGAACCCTAGAACTCGAATTCAAATGGATTGAACTTCAATATGGTAATGTCTTCACCCTCTAATTGATTCTAACATTGGATTAATGATTATAGATGCTAGTTCATGAGATATGTGTTGATGGTTTTGATAGAAAACATGAACGGTTATAGGTTTGGGTTGTTGATCGTTGATTATTGGTTAAGGTTATTGTTTACCTTATGGGTGATGAAGAATGATGTTGATTATAACCATTTGAGACTTTAGAATTTATCTAGGAGCAAGAGAATGGGTTATTGGGTGTAGAAACAACATTAATAAGGGCTATGAAGCTTTATGCCATCAAAAGTTTGATAAAATGTCTAAGTGACCAAAACATGACTATTGTTGCTAATTTGGAATCCCTTTGACTTGTATTGATATAGATTAAAGTTGAAAGGGTTGGCGAATATTGTATTATGCTCAAGAGTAGGAAGTTAAGGTATGTGAGGCTAACTCAGAAATATAGTTAAGCCCGGTTCCTTGAATAGTTGCAGAACTTCTATTCTCTAGCTTTGTAACTCGTTCATGAATTTCATTCTGAACGTTGTGAAATCAGTGCGTAATCAATATAGACTTGGGTTTGATGCCCACGAGTCTCAATCTAGATTACTCAGCATGTCATAAACAGTTGAAGTTTCAATTTTCATAATCAGTTCATGAATACACATCTCAGTCTAGCTCTATTCAGTATTCAAGTATCATGTAACTCAGTGTGATTAAGTATTTCAACATCATGTATTTCAGTATCATGTATTTCAGTATGATTCTCAGTTCCTGAATGTTGAGCACCTGTATTTGGGCTTGAGGCTGCAGTTTATGCTTTATGCATCTTTGGGCCTGAGGCCGTAGTTTATGCTTTATGCATCTTTGGGCCTAAGGCCGCAATTTATGCTTTATGCATTTTTGGACCTGAGGTCGCAGTTATGTATACGTATACTTGGGCCCGAGGCCGTAGTTTGTGCACATATATATTGGGTCCGAGGGTGCAGTTTAATATTCAGATAAACAGGTTGTTCATCATTCAGAAGAGGGAGTATTCATATCCTTACTTCCTATCAGTTCAGTTACTAGTTATCAGTTTAGTTACCAGTTATCAGTTCAGTTATCAGTTATCATTTCAGTTATCAGTTATCAGTTATCATTTCAGCTATCAATTATTAATTCTCAATTATCAGCTTAGTTTCAGTTTCAGCATTTATAATTCTTTCTTTCAGTTGCTTTACATACCAGTAAAATTCAGTGTACTGACATCCCTTTTGCCCGGGGCCTGCATCTCACGATGCAGGTAATGATTTACAGGTTGATGATTCAGAGCGCTAGGATTCTCGTACGAGCTATTTGGTGATCCCTAGTTCTTTCGGGGAATTATCATTACCTTACAGTCTTCAGTATTTTCAGACAGTCAGTATTTTCAGTACTTCATTAGAGGCTTCATAGACTAGAGTAACAGTTAGAGCTTTTCATATTAAGCTATGTTGGCTATAAATATGTCTCAGAATTGTATTAGTATTTTCGCACTTTGATTTATATCATTCAGACTTTCAGTATATCAACATGTGTTAGTTTATCTTCCGCATTCAGTATGTTTTGATATCACATGTTTATTCAGCCTACCAGTTGGATCGCTCGGTCACATGTATACACCGAGTGTCGTGTTACGTCCAGGCCCATGTTCGGGGCGTGACAAAGCTTGGTATCAGAGCATTAGGTTCAAGAGTCCTAAAGAGTCTATGAAGTAGTGTCCAGTGGAGTTTCCTTTATATGTGTGTGCCAGCCACTCATATAAATGGTTAACTACCAAGACATCCAGGATTGTCTCATTTCTTTCTACTCTAGATCGTGCCATGAATCTTAGAGGAATAGGTAACCTTCTCTTCCTATCGAATTCCAGACGTATCGAATACCCAAGCGATATGCAAGAAAAAGATCCAAGGTTCAAGAGAGGATTATGTCCCATTGGGTATAAGTGTGGAGTACAAGTTAGTAACAAATGAGACTTGAGAGGATGTTGGAAGTTGTATGCAATGGGTAGTAGTACAAATTAGAGCATAACCTTATCAGAAAGTACAAAAGTAGTTATCATGTTCTATGGTTATCACTTTACCTCAATTACCAGTTATACAATCTTTTAGTTAGCAAGTTTATGGTTATTTAGTATGCCAGTTATTAGTTATTCGGTTACCAGATATCCAGTATTCATTGTATCAATTTTAGTGACTGGTGAGTATACAGTGATGCCTATGGGTGCTAAAAGAAAATGTAAGTAACAGTGGTTATAGCGAAATCTTCACATATTTTAAGTGTCGATTAGGACCAAGACTCACCGGATGGTGCAGTAAGTGATTTATCAGACGATGGTATACTCTGAAGAATAAGTACGTGCATGGTAATGGTATGTGTTTTACCTTAGAGAACAATTTCTTTAAATTCTTGGAAATGGAGCCACATGTGGGATGATGATAGTTCTGATGTCAGACCCAAACATTGGTCACTATAGTTTTGGACAGAAAAGAGCCTACGGGTAAAATACCTAGTAGTCAGAAACTTTTGTTATTACCAAAGATGTGATCTCGTACAACTCATGTATATGACTAAGAAGACATGATGTGCAAAATGAGAACCAAGAACAGCCAATAGTGAATTTTAGGGAGCAATTTTAAGTTGTTTAGATTTATTCAAGTCAGAATAGAAAGTACTATGTTAGTGAATTTGTATAAGTAGTGGATATTACTGTGAGATAAAAGACAAGACAGTTCCCCCTTAGATTATGTGACTAAGTGTTTAGGCCGAAGGTTTATAGTCTGAAGTGATTTTGAAGTGTATAGATTTCACGACCCAAATTTCCCTCCGCAGGGTTTCGTGACGGCACCTAGTCTATATGACTAGGTAAGCCTAAAGATTTTCGGAAATCAAAATGTAAAAACAACACAATAATAGAGGATGAAGCAAAAGCAATACTATTAAACTGTGCCGCTCGGTATTTACAGCTTTACTCTGCCCAAAACCCGTAATATCAACAATGTCACAAGCTGTACACTATAGCTCTATACAACGAAACTGGAAAGTATTTATGTCTAAGTACTATGACTATACTAGAATAAGGAAGGGACTCAGAAGGTTCTACGGACGCGGCAGAAATACCTCACGGTCTCCAAAAGCTGTTGCTGCTCCTAACCTCGGTACTGCGTACTGGTGCCTGGATCTGCACATGGGGAAAACATGCGCAGAAGGGCGTGAGTACTCCACATTCGGTACTCAGTAAGTGCCAAGCCTAACCCCAGTCAAGTAGTGACGAGGTCAGGTTGAGGCTCTACTGAGTTTGCAAATAAAACAGTTATAATTTAACAGTTGCAAATAAATGGAAATAATTAACGGAAATTTAAAGTAAAACTAGAAAGAATAATGTAAAGTAGCCCTCAACTCAGCACAACATATAACTTAATAGATAATCGTGCAATGCAATACAAGGGGAAAGCTCCCGGGTCTCAGCCCGTAGTCCCAACGTAAATATGCAATGCAGTACAGGGGAAAGCTCCCGGATCTCGGTCCGTAGTCCCAATTTAAATATGCTATGCAGTACAGAGGGAAAGCTCCCGGATCTCGGTGCGTAGTCCCAATTTAAATATGCTATGCAGTACAGGGGGAAAGCTCCCGGATCTCGGTCCGTAGTCCCAATTTAAATATGCAGTGCAAGATGTATACCGGATGCATTGTAATTCAATAGTTTAGGAAAACAGTAGGCAATATAGAGTAAAATACTTCATCAAGATTCAAATAGTAGTAGTGAGTGGAAAATCAGGTAAAATCGGTTGACATGTTTAAATCTTAAGTTGCTAATCAGTTTAAAACGATCACAATAATAATAGAATTGAAAATGAGGTATGACATAGAAAGAACGAAGGAAATCCAGTAAAATAACCCATGCACGCACCCGTCACCTCACGTACACGGGGTTTTTATAGTGAAAAATCAGTTAAAATGCCTAAGAAAATATCCCCAACACAGAGTTAGGAAAGCCACTTACCTCGACTGCGCAACTCAACTTTGTACCACGCTCTTGCCACGAGTATCCAACTCCGGGTGGCCCGAATCTAATAAATTCGATTGCATAATGTAAATAATACTTAAAGAAATCATAATATCTAATTAAATCGAAGCTAATACGCGAAATAAGGATTTTTGACCAAAACGCCCCTCAGGACCACATCTCAGAATCAGGTAAAAGTTATATTTTCTGGACATCCATTCACTCACGAACTCACTCGAACAAGAATCATCGAAATTCGATGCCAAAATCTCCCTAAATCCTCATATTTTTGTTGGGAGAGTTTCATCAAATTTTCATGGTTTTTCACCCATTTTCAATGATTAGATTAAGGAAAATGATGGGGATTAATGGTCCAACAATGGATTAGGATTAGAAAACTTTACCTTTGATCCTCCTCTTTGAAACCCACTGAATATCGCCACTTCCCGAGCTCACAATCGATTTTGGAGTTATGAATTTCAAACCCTCGGATTTTAGAATAAACAGCCCAGGGATTTCGCACCTGCGGCTCCCCAATCGCACCTGTGGTACCGCACATGCGGAAATTTCATCGTAGGTGCTGAAGTCACTTAAGAAGCCTGGGGACGCACCTGCGGTCGATTGGTCGCACCTGCGGTACCGCACCTGCGGAACCCAGGTCGCACCTGCGACCACTGGCCACCCCACTCACAACCGCACCTGCGACCAGGCCTACCTCACCTGCATGTCCGCACCTGCGGAAAAACCACCGCAGGTGCGAGACACCAGAAACAAGTCTGGTTCACTAGTTGATCCAAGTTCCAAACTCTTCGGTTGGGCAACCGAAACAACCCCGAGGCTAGGGGTGTTCATGGTTCGGTTTGGATTGGTTTTTCCCTAAAAAGAAACCAAACCAACTAAGTCGGTTTTTCAAATATTAGAACCAAACCAAACCAAGTAAGTTGGTTTTTTTCTATTCGGTTTATGTCGGTTTTTCGGTTTTTTGTCGATTTTTTCTTAAATATAAGACATACACTACCAAACATATATTCCAGCAACCACATTTTCAACGTGACACTATCAAATCAATTACCCTTTGAGAAATCTATTATTTACTAAAATATATTGATGATAATTGAATAAAATACTGATAATAATTTAAGGACTCAATTAAAAATATTTTTTTTAAACATGAAATGGATTTTTATACTTAACAAGAGAAAACTACCAATCAAACTAGAATATAAAGGTAAATAATTGTACTAAAAGTGCAAACGATTAACATTAACCATAAAAGTTTTGAAACTTTGTATAAATATATACATATATATAGGTGTAATAATAAATTTGAAATAGCTATTCCTATAGTCGGTTTGGTTCGGTTATTTTTTTATTAAAACCAAAACCAAACCAAATTTGATCGGTTTTTAAAATTCAAAACCAAAACCAAACCAAACCAAAAAGTATCGGTTTTTTTGGTCGGTTTGGTTTGGTTTTCGGTTCGGTTCTTCGGATTATTATGAACACCCCTACCCGAGGCCCCTCGGACCTCAACCAAACTTACCAACTGACCCAAATACCTTATTCAAACTTGGTCGGGCCTTAAAAACACATCCCATAACATCAAAATCACCAATTATGCATAGATTTAAGCCTAAGAACTTAGGAATTTTCAAGAATTCACATTCGACGCCGAAACACGTCTAAACTTATCCGAATGACCTAAAATTTTGCACACAGGTCATAAATGACATTTCGGACCTGCTGTCACTTTCAGAATTCCATTCCGAGTCTGATATCAAAATCTCGTCTATCGGCTGAAATCGCCGAAATTCTAACTTTCGCCAATTCAAGCCTAAATCTACATCTGACCTCGAAAACATATTACGAACACGCTCCTAACCCCGAAATCACCCAACGGAGCTAACGGAGTCAACGAAATTCCATTCCGGATCCGTCTTCAAACAACTCTAGCTACGGCTCAATTTCTAAAGTTAAATTCACCTCAGAGGACTATGTGTCCAAAATCACTCCAACTTTCATCACTCAACGCTCCAACACGTTCCATTAACATAATAAGACACGAGAGAAGCAGTTATTAGGGGATCGGGGCGCTAACTCTCAAAATGACCGACCGGGTCGTTACATTCTCCCCCTCTTAAGAAAATCGTTCGTCCTCGAACGAGAATAGAAACATACCTGAAGCTGTGAAAAGATGAGGGTACTGACTCCGCATGTCCTGCTCGGTCTCCCAAGTCGCCTCCTCGACCGGATGACCCCTCCACTGAACTTTGACTGAGGCAATATTCTTCGACCTGAGCTTTCTGACCTGCCTGTCCAAAATGGCCACAGGCTCCTCAATATATGATAAATCCTTGTCCAATTGGACTGAGCTGAAATCCAAAACATGAGTGGGATCACCGTGATACTTCCTGAGCATGGAAATGTGGAATACCAGATGAACACCAGCTAGGTTGGGAGGCAAGGCCAACTCATAAGCAACCTCCCCAACCGACCGCAACACCTCAAAAGGGCCAATGGACCTCAGACTCAGCTTACCCTTTTCCCAAATCTTATGACGCTCTTCATAGGCGACACCCGAAGCAAAACTCGATCACCAGTCATAAATGCCAAATCACGAGTTCTCCGTTCCGCATAACTCTTCTGCCTGGACTGAGCGGCGCGAAGTCTCTCCTGAATCACCTTCACCTTGTCCAGGGCATCCTGGACCAAATCTGTACCCAACAATCGGGCCTCGCCCGGCTCAAACCATCCTACTGTGGACCTGCACCGCCTACCAAATAAAGCCTCAAACGGTGCCATCTGAATACTGGACTGGTAGCTGTTATTATAGGCAAACTCTGCAAGAGGCAAGTACTGATCCCACGACCCTCCAAAATCCATCACACAAGCACGGAGCATATCCTCGAGAATCTGAATCGTGCGCTCTGATTGCCCGTCTGTCTGAGGGTGAAATGATGTACTGAGATCAATCTGGGTACCCAACTCACCATGCAAGGCTCTCCAGAAGTGTGAGGTGAACTGATGACCTCGATCTGATATAATGGACACCGGAACACCATGCAACCAGACTATCTCCTGAACGTAGATCTGGGCCAACTTCTCAGAAGAATATGTAGTCAACACTGGAATGAAATGGGCTGACTTGGTCAGCCGGTCCACAATCACCCAAATAGCATCATGCTTCCTCAAAGTCCGAGGAAGTCCAACCACGAAGTCCATGGTGATCCGCTCCCACTTCCACTCTGGAAGCCTAATCTGCTGAAGTAATCCTCCCGGTCTCTGATGCTCACACTTGACCTGCTGACAATTGAGGCATCTGGCTACGAACTCCACTATATCCTTCTTCATCCCCCGCCACCAATAGTGCTGTCTCAGATCCTGGTACATCTTTGCGGTACCGGGATGAATGGAGTACCGCGAGCTATGGGCCTCCTCAAGAATCAACTCCCAAAATCCATCTACATCGGGCACACAAATACGACCCTGCATCCTCATCACACCATCATCATCTATGGTCATATCTCTGGCATCACCTTGCCGAACTCTATCCTGAAGAGCCCGAAGGTTGGGATCCTCATACTGGTGCTCCCGAATGCGGTCATAAAGAGAAGATCGAGAAACAACGCAAGCAAATACCCGACGAGGCTCAGAAAGATCCAGCCTCACAAACTGACTGGCTAAGGACTGAACATCCAAGGCTAAGGGCCTCTCAGCTGCACGAAGATATGCCAAACCACCCAAACTCTCCACCCGGCGACTCAGGGCGTCGGCCACCACATTGACCTTTCCCGGGTGGTATAATATAGTGATGTCATAATCCTTGAGCAAGTCCAACCACCTACGCTGGCGAAAATTAAGATCCTGCTGCCTGAATATGTGCTGCAAACTCCGGTGATCCGTGAATATCTCACAGGGAACACCATATAAATAATGACGCCATATCTTCAGGGCGTGGACAATCGCTGCCAACTCGAGATCATGCACATGGTAGTTCTTCTCATGAACCTTCAACTGTCTGGATGCGTAGGCAATCACCCTACCATTCTGCATCAATACCGCCCAAGTCCAATCCTCGAAGCATCACAGTAGACTGTATAGGAACCCGAACCGGTAGGTAATACTAACACTAGAGCTGTAGTCAGGGCTGTCTTGAGCTTCTGAAAGCTCTCCTTTCACTCCTCAGTCCATATAAAAGGCGCACTCTTCTGGGTCAATATGGTCATGGGTGCTGAAGATGAAAATCCCTCCATAAAACGGCGATAATACCCGACCAAATCGAGGAAACTGCGAATCTCAGTAGCTGCAACTCTGAACTGCCTCCACCTTCTTCGGATCTACCTTGATCCCATCCGAAGATACCACATGGCCTAAGAATGCCACAGAATCAAGCCAGAATTCACACTTAGAGAATTTGGCATACAACTTCTTCTCTCTCAAGGTCTGAAGCACAGTCCTCAAGTGTTGCTCATGGTCCTCCCGGGACTGAGAATATACCAGGATGTCGTCAATGAATACGATGACGAAAGTATCAAGATACGGCCAAAATACGCTGTGCATCAGGTGCATGAAGGCTGCTTGGGCATTGGTCAACCCAAATGACATAACAAGGAACTCATAGTGGCCATATCTGGTCTTGAATGCAGTCTTTGGGATATCCGGCTCCCGAATCTTCAACTAATGATAACCCGAACGAAGATCAATTTGGAGAACACCCTAGAACCCTGTAACTGGTCGAATAAATCATCAATGCGGGGCAATGGGTACCTGTTCTTCACTATCACCTTATTCAGCTGCCGGTAGTCGGTGCATATACGCATCGAACCATCCTTTTTCTTCACAAATAACACCGGAGCACCCCAAGGTGATACACTGGGCCTGATGAAACCTTTGTCAAGCAACTACTGCAACTGCTCCTTCAACTCCTTTAACTCAGGAGGAGCTATGCGATAGGGAGGAATGGAAATGGGATGAGTTCCCAGCAACAAATCAATGCCAAAATCAATGTCTCTGTCGGGCGGCATACCCGGAAGATCAGCTGGAAAAACGTCAGGGTAGTCCGTAACAACAAGGACAGACTCAACTGTAGGGGTCTCAGCAATAACATCTCTCACATAAGCCAAGTACGCATCACACCCCTTCCCAACCATCCGCTGGGCCTTTAGAAAAGAAATGACTCGACGTGGAGTATACTCTAAAGAACCTCTCCACTCTAACCTCGGTAGTCCTGGCATAGCCAGCGTCACGGTTTTGGCGTGATAATCAAGAATAGCATAATGGGGCGACAACTAGTCCATGCCCAAGATAACATCGAAATCTACCATACTGAGTAATAATAAATCAGCCCTGGTCTCAAAACCACTGATAGAAATCAAACACGATCGATATATGCGGTCCACAACAAGAGAATCTCCCACAGGAGTAGAAACATATACGGGGAAACTCAAGGAATCCCGAGATATCCCCAAATGTGAGGCAAAATAAGAAGACACATACGAATATGTAGAGCCTGAGTTAAATAATACCGATGCATCCCTATGACAAACGGGAACAATACCTGTAATGACTGAATCTGAAGCAATGGCCTCAGATCGGGCAGGAAGAGCATAGTACCTGGCCTGGCCTCCCCCTCTAGGGCGACCTCGACCTCCCCGACCTCCACCTTGAGCTGCCTGAGATGGTGGGGTAGCAGCTGGGGCTGGAAGAATAGCTGGAGGACCTGGTGGAAGGCATGGAACATGATAAGTCTGAGGTGGTGCACCCCTCCTAGCTCTGGGGCAATCTATGATCATATGACGAGGGTCACCACACTCGAAACAACCCCTCGAAGGACGTGACGGCTACTGCTAACTCTGAGCTGGCCTGCTGGACTGACCAGTGATAGCACCTCGAGCTGAAGGCACCTGAGATACTGGTGGTGCATAAGAAGGCTCCTGAGGTCTAGGAGAAGTTGGGATACCACTGGCTGCTGGGAGAGTTGAATGAATGGGGCGACTCACAAAACCCCTACCACAGCGTGCTGCTGGTGCACGGGCTCCTGAAAAATGAGCAGTCTCTCGAGACCTCTTGGCCTCTCTCTCCTCCTTGTCCCGGGCTAACATACTCTCAATCCTCCGGGCAATGCTCACGGCCTGCTAGTAAGTGATAGCTGTCTCTAGCTCTCTGGCCATGCTAGTCCGAATACTGGGATGGAGCCCCTCAATAAAGCATCGGACTCTCTCCCTGACGGTAGAAACCAAAGCTGGTGCATGACGTGCCAAGTCACTGAAACGGACTGCATACTCCGACACTGTCATAGTACCCTGGCGTAGCTTCTCAAACTCCAAATGCCAAGCATCCCTGAGACTCTGAGGGACAAACTCGAGTAGAAACATCTTCGAAAACTGAGCCCAAGTAAGTGAGGCTGCCTCGTCCGGACTACTAAGCTCAAAAGCACGCCACCACTGATAGGTTGCTCCCCTCAGCTGAAAAGGAGTGAATGAGACCCCACTCATCTCCACGATACCCATAGTGCGGAGAATGCGATGACACTCCTCAAGAAAACCCAGAGCGTCATCTGAAGCTAATCCGCTGAACTCAGGTGGGTGGTACTTCTTGTACCCCTCAAGACGGCGCTGCTTAGACTCCGATGCAGCTGCTCTGGCCTTATGCTGAACTGGAGCTGCTGGAGGCATAGGGATATACTCTGGAACTTGCCCCATATGAAACCTCTGCTAGGGAGTACGGGCTGCGGGAGTCTGGCTAGGGACTCGGGTGCCTGGTCATCGGTACGTCCGGTACGAGTACGAACCATCTGTAAGAAATAATAGAATAGAGTTTAAGAATTATGGTAACCGTAACCAGCACGAGAGGAGATTCTAAGAAGTATGATTGTTCTTAACAGTTACATAGCCTCTCGAAGATAGATATGGACGTCTCCGCACCGATCCGCGAAACTCTAATAAACCGGCTTGTGACATTGTGACTCCTATGAACCTAGACGCTCTGATACCAACGTGTCACGACCCAAATTTCCCTCCGCAGGGTTTCGTGACGGCACCGAGTCTATACAACTAGGTAAGCCTAAAGATTTGCGAAAATCAAAATGTAAAAACAACACAATAATAGAGGATGAAGCAAAAGCAATACTATTAAACTGTGCCGCACGGCATTTACAGCTTTACTCTGCCCAAAACCCGGAATATCAACAATGTCACAAGCTGTACACTATAGCTCTATACAACGAAACTGGAAAGTATTTATGTCTAAGTACTATGACTATACTAGAATAAGGAAGGGGACTCGGAAGGTTCTGCGGACGCGGCAGAAATACCTCACGGTCTCCAAAAGCTGCTGCTGCTCCCAACCTCGGTACTGCGTATTGGTGCCTGGATCTGCACATGGGGAAAACATGCACAGAAGGGCGTGAGTACTCCACATTCGGTACTCAGTAAGTGCCAAGCCTAACCCCATTCAAGTAGTGACGAGGTCAGGTTGAGGCTCTACTGAGTTTGCAAATAAAACAGTTATAATTTAACAGTTGCAAATAAATGGAAATAATTAACGGAAATTTAAAGTAAAACTAGAAAGAATAATGTAAAGTAGCCCTCAATTCATCACAACATATAACTTAATAGATAATCGTGCAATGCAATACAAGGGAAAAGCTCCCGGGTCTCAGCCCGTAGTCCCAACGTAAATATGCAATGCAGTACAGGGGGAAAGCTCCCGGATCTCGGTCCGTAGTCCCAATTTAAATATGCTATGCAGTACAGGAGGAAAGCTCCCCGATCTCGGTCCGTAGTCCCAATTTAAATATGCTATGCAGTACAGGAGAAAGATCCCGGATCTCGGTCTGCAGTCCCAATTTAAATATGCAGTCCAAGATGTATACCGGATGCAGCGTAATTCAATAGTTTAGGAAAACAGTAGGCAATATAGAGTAAAATACTTCATCAAGGTTCAAATAGTAGTAGTGAGTGGAAAATCAGGTAAAATCGGTTGACATGTTTAAATATTAAGTTTCTACTCAGTTTAAAACGATCACAATAATAATAGAATTGAAAATGAGGTATGACATAGAAAGAACGAAGGAAATCCAGTAAAATAACCCATGCACGCACCCGTCACCTCATGTACACGGGGTTTTTATAGTGGAAAATCAGTTAAAATGCCTAAGGGAAATATCCCCAACACAGAGTTAGGCAAGCCATTTACCTCGACTGCGCAACTCAACTCCGTACCACGCTCTTGCCACGAGTATCCAACTTCGGGTGGCCCGAATCTAATAAATTCGATTGCATAATGAAAATAATACTTCAAGAAATCAAAATATCTAATTAAGTCGAAGCTAATACGCGAAATTAGGAATTTAGACAAAAACGCCCCTTGGGCCCACATCTCGGAATCGGGTAAAAGTTATATTTTCCGGACATCCGTTCACTCACGAACTCACTCGAACAAGAATTATCGAATTCCGATGCCAAAATCTCCCTAAATCCTCAGATTTTTGTTGGGGGAGTTTCATCAATCTTCATGGTTTTTCACTCATTTTCATTGATTAGATTAAGGAAAATGATGGGGATTAATGGTCCAACAATGGATTAGGATTAGAAAACTTTACCTATGATCCTCCACTTCGAAACCCACTGAAAATTGCCACTTCCCGAGCTCACAATCGATTTTGGACTTATGAATTTCAAACCCTCAGATTTTAGAATAAACAGCCCAGGGATTTCGCACCTACGGCTCCCCAATTGCACCTGCGGTACCGCACCTACGGAAATTTTGTTGCAGGTGCGGAAGTCACTTAAGAAGCCTGGGGCCGCACCTGCGGTCGATAGGTCGCACCTGCGGTACCGCGTCTGCGGAACCCAGGTCGCACCTGCGACCACTGGCCACCCCACTCATAACCGCACCTGCGACCAGGCCTACCGCACCTGCGTGTCCGCACCTGCGTGTCCGCACCTGTGGAAAAACCATCGCAGGTGCGAGACACCAGAAACAGGTCTGGTTCAGCAGTTGATCCAAGTTCCAAACTCTCCCGTTGGGCATCTGAAACAACCCCGAGGCCCCCGGGACCTCAACCAAACTTACCAACTGACCCAAATACCTTATTCAAACTTGGTCGGGCCTTAAAAACACATCCCATAACATCAAAATCACCAATTATGCATAGATTTAAGCCTAAGAACGTAGGAATTTTCAAGAATTCACATTCGACGCCGAAACACGTCTTAACTTATCCGAATGACCTCAAATTTTGCACACATGTCACAAATGACATTCCGGACCTGCTTTCGCTTTCGGAATTCCATTCCGAGTCTGACATCAAAATCTCTCCTATTGGCCGAAATCGCCGAAATTCTAACTTTCGCCAATTCAAGCCTAAATCTACATCCGACCTCGAAAACATATTCTAAACATGCTCCTAACCCTGAAATCACCCAACGGAGATAACGGAGTCGACGGAATTCCATTCCGAGTCTGACATCAAAATCTCTCCTATTGGCCGAAATCGCCGAAATTCTAACTTTCGCCAATTCAAGCCTAAATCTACATCCGACCTCGAAAACATATTCTAAACATGCTCCTAACCCTGAAATCACCCAACGGAGATAACGGAGTCGACGGAATTCCATTCCGGATCCGTCTTCACACAACTCTAGCTACAACTCAATTTCTAAAGTTAAATTCACCTCAGAGGACTGTGTCCAAAATACTCCAACTTTCATCACTAAACGCTCCAACACGTTCCATTAACATAATAAGACATGGGAGAAGAAGTTATTAGGGGATCGGGGCGCTAACTCTCAAAACGAACGACCGGGTCGTTACAATAGAATATTTGGGGTTAGATATTCCAAATTCGTTTAAGACATATGAACTTTCTCTAAGTGTGCTCCATGTACATAGTTAAAAAAAAAAGGGATAAGTATGCAACCGTAGAACAGGGTCGGATGGAGAGGAAAGTTAGAAATAGCCTTATGCTTCACTTTAGTTATTCAAAGCAGAACATGAATAGATGACGCTAACAGGTAGTTAGTAAAACAATAGTTAGTATGTTTGAGTAGATACAGTGAATCATCACTTTTAGCAGAGCTAGTAGAGGTACAATTTGATTTACTTAGTAAAGTTAACAATAGTGAGTGGGTAACATTTTGAAACATCGAACGCATGTCAAAACCCGAAATGTTTAAGTTAAACCCGAATTACAGTGGCAGCGGGAAAACAAATCAGCTAGCTGTGAGAGAGCAAGCTATAGAAGAATAGCCTTTAGGAATTATCGAAATGTGGTTTCTCCAAGACTGACAATGTGAGCAGATTTAAAGTATTAAGATTGTGTATGATAGTTTTGAATACATTAGCTTTCCCTTATGTGAATAATTTAGTTTTTAAAAAAAAGAAGATTTCTCAAAAGTAAGTTGGAAGATGAGTCGTCATTGACGTAGAGTGCAAAGAATTGCAGACAATAAGGAAAGTTATTTAGATCCTAACAAAAAAAAAGAAGGATCCGCAAGTATAAGACATTTAGTCTAAGGGGTGATGTGAAAACCATCAGTAAGTCCATTTGAAACTCGAATAGTTATCATGGGATACGAAAAAGAAAATCAGTTCGGTAATGAGGGAAAATTGTATAATTACCACAGGGATTCTGTCTAGCATGTGTAAGAAACACAAAGTGAGTAGAATGATCACCGATCTTAGTTATTGATGGTAAAGTGATCACAGAAAAGCTATAAAATCATGCCTAGTTATGTATCACGAGGGTAGTGCCATTGCACGAGAATCTAATCTTCGGAGTATAGACTTAGCTCACAACAATTCTATAAGTGTTTTCAGGAAGTATCTTAAAAAGATAATCAAGCATGAGAAGTACAACTCATGATTGAGGTAGATAAGAGAACTCTGGTGAAAGAAGTTCACCAGCCAAGATAAGAGTTTGACTTCGGACTCCGAAGATGACGGAGTTGTTGTCTAGAACATGACTTGTTCCCCCTTAGTAGTCGAAGGGAAGGAGAAAAAATTTGATGATCCCTATGTGTTGCAGTTGAGAGAGGAGATTCACCAGTATAAAACGATGGCTTTTGAATAAGGGGGAGATGATGGTACTTTGAGGTACCAAGACAGATTGTGTGTTCCAGACATAGATGAACTTTTAGAAGTCCTTTCAGAAATGATTAGGCACAACTTTTTCATCCTTAGAAAGATGGAAATGCAGAGCGCATTATTCAAACAATTGAGGATATGTCCTTGATGTTAAAATTAATTGGGATGATCACATACCTCTTATTGACTTTGCTAATAATAACACCTATCGTTCTAGTATCAAGATGGCACCATGCGAGATATGGGTAGAGGTGTAGATCGCCAATTAGTTGGTTCAAAGTTGGTGAAACAGAGTTGTTGGGACCAAATTTGGCCTATAAGACTATAGAGAAAGTTAAGTTGATTCAAGAGCGTTTGAAGACGACTTAGAGCCGCCAAAAGTCCTATTCGGACGTGCGGCATAGAGACCTAGAGTTTCAAGTTGGTGATTGGGTGTTTCTGAAAGTTTCGCCTATGAAAGGCGTTATGAGATTTGGAAAGAAGGGGAAGCATAGTCCCTGCTATATTGGGCCATATAGAATCTTGCGAAGGATCGGTCAATTAGCTTATGAGTTGGAGTTGGCATCAGGGTTAACGGTGGTACAACCAGTATTTCACGTGTCATGTTATAACGTTCAAGTTTCCAGTACTCAGATAATCATGTCAGTTCAGTACTCAGATACTCATGTCAGTTTAGTACTCAGATACTCATGTCAGTTCAGTACTAAGATACTCATGTCAGTTCAATACTCAGCTACTCATGTTAGTCCAATACTTATATATTCATGCAAGATTAGTACTCTGATATTGATGTTAGTTCAATACTCAAATATTCGTGCCAGTCTAATATTAATATATCCATGTTAGTTCAGTATTCATTATCCATGACAGACCAATATTCAGTCAATGCAGTAGTCATTCAGTTCAGTATCTCAACAGTTCAGTAATCATGTATTCATTAATTTTAGTATGCAAGTATTAATGCAAATTCATGTTTCCACCAGACCCGTTTGAGGTCCGGAGTTAGCAGAAGTTATAGTCAGGACAATCATTCGAGAACGAATGATCCCAAGGGGGAGAGATAATGTAACACCCCATACATTCGGGTTCGGTGTGAATATGTTAAATGGGTATTAATTTGATATGTTATACATATGAAGTCCTATCAGGAATATTATGGGTGAAAATAGTTGTTTCAAAATCAAAATGGAAAGTGAGGTGCATAAGATTCGACAAAATGGACTAAGTTTACATAAGGTCCGTCTTCCAGCAGAGTTTGATAAATATTTGTAAGGCATTTAGGAAAACTCAAAGCATGGAAGTTGTAGGCCTTTGAAATATCTTTCCAATGATATATTGTAGAGCCAAAACGGATCTTTGTGCAAAACATTATGTGCGTTTTACAAAATAATGTGCAATATGCGCGGCCCGAGCGCGGCCGCGCCCATGTGGCAGTGTTCTTGCCATTTTGCGCGGTCAGGCCTACAGGTGCACGGGGGCACACTTGGAGAGTCATTTTTAAAGCCCTATTTCGTCCCCCACATCCCCAAAACATAAAAACTTGCTCTAGAAAGGGGAGCTCTAAAAAACTTAACTCTTTAAGGATCCCTCCACCACCCAAGGTACGTTCTAATGATGATTCTAAGTTAATTTCAATTTTCCAACATCTTATTAACATGGGTAACCCTCCATATCATTATATATTCGATTGGGACATCATTGTTGAGAGAAGGAACCCTAGAACTCGAATTCAAAGGGATTGAACTTCAAAAAGGTAATGTATTCACCCTCTAATTGATTCTAACATTGGATTAATGATTATAGATGCTAGTTTATGAGATATGTGTTGATGGTTTTGATAGAAAACATGAACGGTTATTGGTTTGGGTTGTTGATCGTTGATTATTGGTTAAGGTTATTGTTTACCTTATGGGTGATGAAGAATGATGTTTATTATAACCATTTGAGACTTTAGAATTTATCTAGGAGAAAGAGAATGGGTTATTAGGTGTATAAACACCATTAATAAGGGACATGAAGCTTTATGCAACCAAAAGTTTGATAAAATACCTAAGTGACCAAAACATGACTGTTGTTGCTAATTTGGAATCCCTTTGACTTGTATTGATATAGATTAAAGTTGAAAGGGTTGGCGAATGTTGTATTATGCTCAAGAGTAGGAAGTTAAGGTATGTGAGGCTAACTCTCTATGTTTGGGAATGTTATTGATTCTCCTCACACTACGTTTCTTTTACGACGTTACTAATTGCCTCAGAAATATAGTTAAGCCTAGTTCCTTGAATAGTTGTAGAACTTCTATTCTCTAGCTTTGTAACTCGTTCATGACTTTCATTCTGAACGTTGTGATATCAGTGCGTAATCAATATAGACTTTGGTTTGATGCCCATGAGTCTCAGTCTAGATTACTCAGCATGTCATAAACAGTTGAAGTTTCAATTTTCATAATCAGTTCATGAATACACGTCTCAGTCTAGCTTTATTCAGTATTCAATTATCATGTAACTCAGTGTGATTCAGTATTTCAGCATCATGTATTTCAGTATCATGTATTTCAGTATGATTCGCAGTTCCTGAATGTTGATTACCTGTATTTGGGCCTGAGGCCGCAGTTTATGCGTTATGCATCTTTGGGCCTGAGGCCGCAGTTTATGCTTTATGCATATTTGGGCCTGAGGCCGCAGTTTATGCTTTATGCATTTTGGACTTGAGGTCGCATTTATGTATACGTATACTTGGGCCCGAGGGTGCAGTTTAATATTCAGATAAACAGGTTGTTCATCATTCAGAAGAGGGAGTATTCATATCCTTACTTCCTATCAGTTCAGTTACCAGTTATCAGTTCAGTTACCAGTTATCAGTTCAGTTACCAGTTATCAGTTCAGTTATCAGTTATCATTTCAGTTATCAGTTATCAGTTATCATTTCAGCTATCAATTATTAATTCACAATTATCAGCTTAGTTTCAGTTTCAAAATTTATAATTCTTTCTTTCAGTTGCTTTACATACCAGTAAAATTCAGTGTACTGACATCCCTTTTGACCGGGGCCTGCATATCACGATGCAGGTAATGATTTACAGGTTGATGATTCAGAGCGCTAGGATTCTCGTACCAGCTGTTTGGTGATCCCCAGTTCTTTCGGGGAATTATCATTACCTTACAGTCTTTAGTATTTTCATACAGTCGGTGTTTTCAGTACTTCATTAGAGGCTTCATAGACTAGAGTAAACAGTTAGAGCTTTTCATATTAAGCTATGTTGGCTATAAATATGTCTTAGAATTGTATTACTATTTTCGCACTTTGATTTATATCATTCTGACTTTCAGTATATCAGCATGTGTTAGTTTATCTTCCGCATTCAGTATGTTTTGATATTACATGTTGATTCAGCCAACCAGTTGGTTCGCTCGGTCACATGTAGTCATACACCGAGTGCCGCGTTATGTCCAGGCCCATGTTCGGGGCGTGACAATGCAAGTACTAAGATCAAGGGGTTGGGTTGCTACATATATAAAAAAAAGAAATACATGTTACCCAGTACGAAATATGATAAACAGTTCCATGTCCCGCTTCATAACTGATATCTGATAATTATATGTAATTTTTATCTGGAAGGTTTAAATTTTAATGTAATTTGAATATAATTCAAATAAGTCAAATCATAACTTGATATTTATCCGCGCATCGTGCGGGTTCTAATACTGGTATTCTATAATGTCACTTGTATATATAAGTTAGATCTGGTTGTAAAAAAGGCTTTGCTTTAGGAAATGGTGGTGGAGGGGAAGGAAATTTTAATGGTGGACAAAAAACAAAAGAGAGGTAAAATGGATTAGGGGCTCTAAGGTGGTATGCCACATGACATCCACCTTATCAAATGTCAGTGCCACATAAGATTGAATGTCCATTTTGGACAAACTTCGGAAGAAGGGTATATATGAACCAATAGTATAACGACATGGGTATATTCGGACCCAAAGTATAATGAATGATATATTTAAACATTTTCTCATATTACATGAGTATATTTGGATCTTTTATGTTTTTTAAATTAAGAGTAATTCGTAGTTATAAGAAGTTAAAAGGACATTAATTAATCTAAAGGAAAAGAAGGACAATACAAACAACAACACAACATGCTGACCATCGCAAAAGTTCTCTTTTCAGCTGCTCTCCATGCCACTCTTTCCAATAGACAAATGGAAACATTTCCCTTAAGCCAATGTCTCCGCTTTACGCGGAACTAAAAACTTATGATATCCTTCAAAGAAAAATTATGAATCTAAATTTGTCTATCAGTATTGGAAAGAGGACTTTTAAAACATATTACTGTTAAATATGCATTGAATATATACTAAAAATACCACTCTAGTGGTAACATGACTAACAAATATCAAGGGTCAGAATCCTTTTTTCTACTCTTCTGCGGTTCGTTTATGTGTTTGGAAATTAAATATGTAATCTGTTTCGCGGGAACAATTTGCTTTCAAAGTACTACTGTTTACAGAAAATTTAAAGACGGAAGAGCTAAAGGCGAATTGTGTTGTTCCACATGGGTTGTGGGAGGGCAAATTAATCTCTTTATACAATATTCGGTAATCTTAACTTTTTGAGTCAACTTTTGAAATTGAGTTAAATTCAAGGTTTATTTTCTTATCATTGTACCTGTATACGGTCGAAATCGGGTATGTACAATTTCATAGACGCGAGGAACTGCTTCGAGAGTAAGCTCGTAATGGACCTGGCTCGAGCTCGATGGCAGAGTATGGAACATGGAGATCGAAGTGCTCAATGAAGATAGAGACCGAGCATGACCCACTTCGAGTAAGGCATAATAACGGAATGACGAGATATTAGCAACCGACCGAAGATTTCGGCGGAAATTCCGGAACAGATCGAATCAAGCGGTTATTGACACCAATCATGTGATTTATTTCTGTTATAAGAATTGTACCTTATTTAGGATTCCTCTACTATATAAAGAGGGACTCATTCATTTGTAAGACATCATCATTCACTGATAAAAAATATATACGCTGCTCTATTTTTCTTACTGTTCATTATTGTTCACTGTTATTCTTCGCAATTCTTATTATCCAACCTCGAGACCATCTCGAATCGAGGTCGAACGCACTGTTGGAACACTGGTTTGAGTTATTTTATTGTTCAATTTATTCATCTAATTTATTATTTATCAATTGGTATTGGATTAGATAATGTATCCTTAAAACCACGATATAAGTTTAATTGTTGCTCGAATTTTAGGGTACAGTTTGGCGCCCACCGTGGGGCTAAGGATAATAGTGATTATTCAATACTAATTCTGGTAAAACACACTATTTTACGCTTGTTCTTGTCAAGAATTTTTGCATTCAGGTTGGAACATGTCAAGCTCACAAAACACATCCACACACGGTGACAATGGCCTCGGACTTCTCGGGGAAAAAGAAAATGTGATTGCTCGAGGAATCGAGGTGCCGTAGGCTGATCTCGGAGGAGTACCGCCCATCAACCCAGTCGACGTCAGTTTGCACGTTGTTTTGAATGCGGACTTAGGAGCAGGTCTCGAAGGGAGTGTACGTAGAGAAGGCCGATCTGATGGCAAAGGTACATAGGGCAAAAGAGATGAAGGAGTTAGTCTCCAAGTAATATTTGAAATGCTTCAAGCTCAACAGGCCGCCATTGCTCAGTTACAAAATCAGCACAAAGCTCCAAATATGGTCGAGCCAGAGATTACTCGCCGTACCAAGCCAATACCGGAAAGATCGAGCATAACACATCAGGGACCGATCCTGTTGTAATGAAAATGCTCGAGGAGCTCACCAAGAGAATTGAATCAGGAGAGAAGAAAATCGAAACCAATGATAAAAAGGTGGTAACTTGCAACTCCTGAGTTGATCTGATACCGGGGGCACCACCGATCTTGAAAGGAATGGATTCGAAGAAGTTTGTGCAAAAGACCTTCCCACTGAGTGCGGCCCCGAAGCCCATTCCAAAGAAGTTCCGTATGCCTGACATACCCAAATATAACGGGACCACCGACCCCAATGAGCATGTTACCTCTTACACATGCGCCATTAAGAATAATGATTTGGAGGACAACGAGATTGAGTCGGTGTTGTTGAAGAAGTTCGGAGAGACCCTGTGGAAGGGAGAAATGATTTGGTATCACAACCTGCCACCAAATTCCATCGATTCATTCGCCATGTTGGCGGATTCTTTCGTAAAAGCACACACCGGGTCCATAAAGGTTGCAACAAGGAAATCAGACCTCTTCAAGGTAAGACAACAGGATAATAAGATGCTAAGGGAGTTCGTGTCCCGATTTCAGATGGAGCGCATGGATTTGCCACCGGTCACAGATGATTGGGCCGTTCAAGCTTTCACCCAAAGGTTGAATGAACTGAGTTCGATAGCATCACGTCACTTGAAACAAAATTTGATCGAGTATCCAGCTGTAACTTGGGCAGATGTACATAATCGGTATCAATCGAAGATCAGGGTCGAGGACGACCAATTAGGAGCTCTTTCCGGTTTAGTGCATCCAAATAGGTCGACATACAAAATCAAAGGGAGGTCGACAGGGATCCAAGGTCGAACAAAGACCGATACCAACTATATGTTACAGATCAAAGAAATAACGGTCCAGGACGCAATTCCACCCGGAATGATCAAAGAAGCGATCGAGGACAAAATTCTCAGGGACTTATGAGTAAAACTGGCTTTGACAAGTATGCGGATCCCACAGAGGCACCTCGGCTATCAGAATACAATTTTAGCATCGATGGATCAGGCATAGTATCGGCTATCGGAATGATCAAATACACTAGGTGGCCCGGACTTATACACACCGATCCTTCTCAATGGAACCCAAATTTAATGTGCAAGTATCATGGCACACACGGTCATAGGACCGAGGATTGCAGGCAACTGAGGGAGGAGGTAGCCCGTCTATTCAACGAGGGCCACCTTCGAGAGTTCCTCCGCGATTGTGCTAAGAATCATTTCAGGGAAAGGGACGCCAATAGGAAGAATGAACAAGAAGAACCTCAGCATGGCATTCATATGATTGTCGGTGGGGTCGACAATCCACAAGGACCCATATTCAAACGCACTAAGGTGTCAATCACTAGAGAGAAACGAAATCGAGATTATGTGCCCAAAGGCACTTTATCATTCAATGATGAAGAAACGAAAGGCATTTATCAGCCACACAACGATGCTCTGGTAATTTCTATCTTATTAAATAAAGTTCAAGTTAAGTGTGTTTTAGTAGATCCAGGTAGCTCGAGAAACATCATCAGATCGAGGGTCGTGGAGCGACTCTCCCTGTAGGACCAAATTGTACCTGCATCTCGAGTCTTAAATGACTTCAATATGGCTAGTGAAACGACTAAAGGGGAGATTATCTTGCCGGTGAACGTGTCTGGAACCATTCAAGATACTAAATTCCACGTAATCGAGGGCGACATGAGATATAATGCACTACTCAGAAGGCCTTGGATCCACAACATGAGGGCAGTAACGTCGACCCTCCACCAAATAATGAAGTTCCCAACGAAAGATGGTGTAAAAATGGTTACGAGAAACAACAAAGGAAATGTTTGCGGTTGATGAAGTAACTCCGATCTCGACACTATCAACCTCAGAAAGATCGAGCACCAAAGGTAAACAGACGACCAAATAGAAATCACCGCCCTAGCCTTGACCGAATCGGAGAAATAAGTAGTAGATGAAGAAGAAAATGAGGATTTTCCAACCCCTCGAACCTTTGTTTTTCCCAAAGATTCGGATGCCACCAAATCAACGGTCGAAGAGCTGGAACAAGTTATAGTGATCGAGTACATGCCCGAGCAAAAGGTATACCTAGGAACAGAGTTAACTCCCAAACTCAGGGAAAAGCTTATTCAATTTCTTATTGATAACATAAACTATTTTGCATGGTCCCATTTAGACATGACAGGGATCCCACGGGAGATAACAACACATCAACAGAGCCTGGACCCCAAGTTCAGACCGGTGAAGCAGAAGAGAAGGCCCCAGTCCAAGGTAAAGCACGCCTTCTATCACGCCCCAAAACCGAGGAACGAGACCGGCGCCTAACCGGATGATTCCCGTCAAGGGACCTGGTTTGCCTTTACTACCCAACGAGTTGCCCCGTGTCTATAATATACATTGTTCCATATGAATTAGCCAATTTAAGTTCAAAGTACGATTTACAACATAAGCTCATTTCCTCTTTTAACCTTCAACATTTGATAATCCAAAAATGTATATAATACATACAACTTTTCCAATACGGACCACGATTTCGACCGAACACAGCTACTGCCCAAAATACATGTATACAACCCACATAGTGTCTACCGAGCCTCTAAGAGTACTAGGATTTTTACATAAACCTCCGGCAACAAGGCCCCGACTATACCTTTAATGACACAACATACACAGAAGAAGACGGTATAGACTACACATGGCCCCGAGAGGAAGTGGGGCTCACCAGAACTGCTGAAGAGATGAAGAGGAGACACCACTATCGGTGGACTGAGCTACCTTCTATGGAACCACCTACATCCATATAAAAGATGTAGCGCCCCCGTCAAAAGGGACGTTAGTACCGTTGAATAATACTAGCATGTATGAACAAACTTTATTCTAAGTAGAATCAAACAATACACAAGATATAAGACAGTCAGAGAAACCAAACAATTACTGCACAGAGATACAGAAACAAACACAATTGGGAGTTTCACAGATTCTTATTTCAACACAATCATATTCCACCCTTATTCCTTCTCAACAATCCACCCTTATTTCTTCCTGTTGCGGCGCGCAACACGATCCCACCGGACAATCACATTCTAGTCTTATTACATTCTGTTGCGGTGCGCAACCCGATCCCACCGTACAATCATATTCCACCCTTATTACTTCTTACATATCACCCTTATTCCTCCTGTTGCGGTGCGCAACCCGATCCCACCGTACAATCACATTTCATAGAAAAAATAACAGCCCACAATTCAATCACAAGGATTTTCATCAACAAGAATATAAATTCATTACAACTAACAATCCGTATGAAATCAAAGCCACAGTAATCCTTGCCAAACAATGAGTCATATACGATATTGCCATACTCATTTAGTTCAATTAAATCTATCCACAAATCCTTTTCATCACTTGCTACACATCCCTTAGCACTTAGGTACATTCACACATTTGGGTTCGTTATCATTCTTTCATACCAACATATTCAAGCATTTAACGAACCTTACACATGATAGAGTAATCACAAAGAAATCACCTTTCACAATTTCAAGTAGCATGGTAATATGGTGATCAACTAAAACGATCAGAGAATAGAATCTTACGCCTCAATACATTAGAACAATCAATTCACATATTCTCAAGCAATAAAATCATACCGAATGCTCGGACACCAACAAGGTGACTCTACGAAGATTAAAGTTAGCCATACATACCTCGAGTCAAAATCCCCCTTTAATTTCTATTTTCAACCCACCGGACCTTCTATCGTCTCCAATCTAGTTCACAATGCGACACATTTAACTTAGAGTTAGGAGTCTTGAATTCATTTGAGAATTTTATCAAACACTATGTGGTCCCTTTGATTAATTAATCCCCTTTTTGTGGAAAATTGTTCTACCTTACACCCTCTTGCTATATTAGAATAGATCATGAACATGCATGCAAGGTCTTAGCTTTATCTTCAAGAACCAATTCATGTGTGTTTTATCCTTTTAAACAAAATCTGAGAATTAAAGGGGAAATGGGGTGGGGACTTACCTCTTATAGTGAAGAAGATGAAGATTACTCGAAAATTCCGGGCCTGAGTAGAGATGAAGGACCAATTTGGGGAAGATAAGGACTTCTCTCTCTAGAACCCACTCTCACTTCTCTCTATTTTAGTCAAATAGGTGTTAAAAATGAAGGGGATGGGTGTTTTATTAAACTAGGGGTGGGGTTTTAAAATCAAAAATTTGAAGCCTCGAAGCAGGAAATGCGGTCAGGAATGCCTGTCGCATAGATGGCCCTCAGCTGGGCCAAAACGGAAAATAGACTGCCCATGTATGCAACCACTATGCGGTCCGCATACCTGTTATGCGATCGCATAGTGCGTCGCATAACTCCCTCCGCAAGAATCAAGGTGCAAGAATGCGACAACTATGTGGCCCGCATTCTCAAAATGCGATCGTATCTTGGGCCGCATAACTGTCCTCAAACTGGACAACAGGCTGTCCAGGTATGCGACCACTATGCGGTCCGCATACCTGATCTGCGATCACATAGTGGACCGCAGATCCGCGCAATTATAGGAAATTATATCTTTTAAGTCCCGGGGTACTTTTTACTTCAAAAAGGTCCGTTTCTAAGAATTTCTACAGCTATAACAATATGGGAACCTACACGGGCATCGTTTTTAGACATGAAATTTTACGGGTCTTTACATCCTCCCCCACTTAAAATCATTCGTCCTCGAATGAGGATCGAGGAATCATTTTGAAAACACAATATGCTAACCCCCAATTTTCACTAACTCCGATATTTTTCTAAAATTATTGCCAGAGTTTCCTTCGTAATTAGGCCTATCTACCTGTCATAGAGCCCCGGAAACACATTGTTAACCAATTTCACACATTTTCATTTACTCCAACAACTTGCACATAATTCAGATACCTCATCAAATTGTATATAATTCAACTACTTCAACATGCTATACATAATTCAGTTAATTCCACAAACTTGCATATCATTCAACTATCACATGAGGTGCACATAATTTAACTATTCCACAATATACACAAAAGTGGAAAAAAATTGAGAAGTCACAATAGTAAGAAAATTAGGAGAGTGGGGTGTTCTTGCACAAAAATTGACACAAAGGTGTAATTGTTTAGAGACGACAGTTCTCACGACCATTACTAGACTTATTCAAACAAATGGGGATATTTCTCTTTCATTTCATTTTCCGCTTCCCACGTGGCTTCCTCGACTTGTTGACTTCGCCATAACACTTTAATAGAAGAAATCTCTTTGTTTCTCAATCTACGGACTTGCCTATCAAGTATAGCAACCGAAACCTCTTCATATGACAATTATTCAATAATTTCAATGGTCTCAACTGGCACGCTGGCAGATGGATCTCCAATTACCTTCTTTAGCATGGACACATGAAACACTAGATGCACTAATGACATTTCAGGGGGCAATTCCAGCCTATACGCTACATGCCCTATCCTTTGAGCGATTCGATATGGCCCGACATACCTCGGGCTCAATTTCCCTTTCTTCGCAAGCGGCATCACTCCCTTCATAGGAGACACCTTCAAGAATACCCAATCATCTACTTGGAACTCCAAATCTCTAGAACGAACGTCCGCATAGGATTTATGACGACTCTGAGCAGTTTTCATCATCTCCTGAATGACTCTAACTTTTTCCATAGCTTGGTGCACAAGATCCGGTCCTGACAATTCCGCCTCACCAACCTTTAACCATCCAATCGAAGACCTACACCTCCTTTCGTACAATGCCTCAAATGGGGCCATCTGAATACTAGCATGGAAACTGTTATTGTAAGCAAACTGTATAAGCGGCAAGTGATCATCCCAGCTACCCTTGAAATCTAAAACACAAGCACGCAACATATCTTCAAGCATTTGAATAGTCCGCTCCGCCTAACCGTCTGTCTGAGGGTGGAAAGCCGTGCTGAGATTTACCTGAGTACCCAAACCTTGCTGAAAGTTCCTCCAAAAGTTAGCTGTGAACCGGGCCTCTCGATCCGAGATTATAGATACTGGAGTGCCATGGAGTCTGACTATTTCTTTGAGATACAACTGAGCATACTGTTCTGCAGTATCGGTGGACTTGACTGACAAGAAATGCACCGACTTTGTGAGTCGATCCACTATTACCCAAATTGAGTCGAACTTGCGCTGAGTGCGGGGTAACCCTACCACAAAGTCCATATTGATCATTTCCCATTTCCACATCGGTATTCCCATAAGCTGCGTCAACCAACCAGGCTTCTGATGCTCGGCCTTCACTTGCTGATAATTCGGACACCTAGCCACAAGGTCCGCCACGCACCTCTTCATACTGTTCCACCAGAAAATCTCCTTGAGATCGCGATACATTTTCGTAGAACCTGGGTGTACAATATACCTAGAATTGTGAGCCTTTGCCATAATTCTCTCCCGAAGATTATCCACATCCGGAACATATAGCCTCCCTTGGCATCGCAAAACACCGTCATCATTGCCGAGTGAAAATGCTGAAGTCTTGTGATTCAAAATTGCTTCCCTTAACTGTGCCAAAGCCGGATCCCTGAATTGCTTTCCCTTGACTTTCGCCACAAGCGAAGACTCCGCTCTATTATGCACCACGACATTCCCCTCATCTGAGTCGAAAGACAGACCCCTAGACTGGCCAACTGATAAACCTCCCGAGCCAAAGGTCTATGACCTGCTTCCAAATGGACCAAGCTACCCATGGATTTTCGACTAAGAGCGTCGGCTACCACATTCGCCTTTCCTGGATGGTACAAAATATTCATATCATAATCCTTGAGCAATTCTAACCGCCTCCGCTACCTTAAGTTCAACTCCTTCTGTTTGAATAAACACTGAAGACTCTTGTGGTCTGTGAACACGTCCACATGGACCCTGTAAAGATAATGCCGCCATATTTTCAATGCAAACACAACCGCTGCGATCTCCAAATCATGCGTCGGATAATTCTTCTCGTGATTCTTGAGTTGTTTGGAAGCATACGCTATTACCTTACCACATTGCATCAATACACACCCCAAACCAACTCTCGAAGCATCACAATAAACCACAAACCCCTATGAACCTTCTGACAAGGTCAACACTGGAGCCTAAGTCAATCTCGATTTCAATTCCTGAAAACTCTTTTCACAAGCATCGGACTGCTGAAACTTAACCGCTTTCTGCGTCAGCTTAGTCAATGCGAAGGCGAGAGTAGAGAATCCCTCCACGAACCTACGATAATACCCAGCTAGGCCCAAGAAACTGCGAATATCTGTCGGGGTCGTTGGTCTAGGCCAATCCTTCACCGCTGCGATCTTTTTGGGATCAACCTGAATCCCTTCCCTAGAAACAACATGGCCCAAAAAGGTGACTGATTCTAGACAAAACTCGTTTGAAAATTTTGCATACAACTGGTGCTGATGAAGAGTCTGCAGAACTGCCCTGAGGTGATTAGCATGATCTTCCCGACTTCGCGAATAAACAAGGATATCATCAATGAAGATTATCACAAAAGAGACAAGAAACGGCTTGAAAACTCGATTCATAAGATCCATAAAAGCTGATGGGGCGTTGGTTAGACCAAAGGACATTACCAAAAATTCAAAGTACCCATAACGAGTCCTGAAGGCGGTCTTAGGGATATCCTGCTCCCTGATCTTCAACTGGTGATACCCGGACCATAAATCAATCTTGGAGAAAAACCTAGCACTTTGCAATTGGTCGAATAAATCATCTATCTGAGGCAATGGGTATTTGTTCTTGATGGTGACCTTGTTGAGCTGCCGATAATCAATACACATCCGAAGCGATCCATCCTTCTTTCTGACAAAAAGAACCGGTGCGCCCCAAGGCGACACACTTGGCCGAATGAAACCCTTTTCTAACAGATCTTTCAATTGTTCTTTTAACTCCCTCAATTCTGCTGGCGCCATTCTGTAAGGCGGAATAGATATTGGCTGCGTATCTGGCAATACATCAATCCTGAAATCGATCTCTCTATCTGGTGGAATCTTAGGAAGCTCATCCGAAAATACTTCAAGAAATTCATTCACAGCCGGCACAGACTCGGGAGCAGGCACCTCTGAAGTGGTGTCCGCAACCCGGACCAAATGATATATGCACCCCTTCCTGATCACCTTGGAGGCCTTAAGACAGGAAATAAACCTACCCTTCGGCATAACATCATTCCATTTCCATTCAATAACTGGTTCATTAGGAAACTCGAGCCTCATAATTCTGGTTCGGCAGTCGAGTTTAGCAAAGCACGAGTAGAGCCAATCCATCCCCATAATTACATCAAAATCTATCATTTCTAACTCAATATGATCGGCCTGGCATCCCGACCACACACCGTGACAACACAATTCCTATAGACTCGCGCGGCCGTAATAGAATCACCAACCGGACTCGACACTGAGAATGGCTCATGATGCTGTTTTCTATCCCAAAACACAAAGCAATAAATGGAGTAACATATGAAAATGAAGATCTGGGATCAATAAGGGCATAAACATCATGTGTTAGAACAGTCAGAATACTTTTGACCACATCTGGAGAAGCCTCAGCACTCTGGCGACCACTCAAAGCATAGAACCGACTGGGTCCCCCTTGACCCCGTGCTCTACCCCTAGCTGCACCGCGCCCTGCTGGTGCTGGAGGGCGTGCTGAAGACGTAGCGGCTGATGAACTAGATGGTTGAGCAGTACCCCTACCTGTGCCCTGACTGGGTGCACGATAGTCTCACTGAACATGGACCCTCACTCCGCATCTATAGCATACCAGGATATCCAAGTAACAAGGCTCAGAATAAAACCTCCCACACTTATGGCATGGGGCCCTCCGCTACTGCTATAACCTCTCGCCTGAACGACCCGACTGATGGAACCTTCTGCTATCTGCACCTGGTCCAAAGCGACCTCCCTGCTTATAACTGTGCCCTGATGGCGGCGCACTGGCTGAGGACTGAGCATAGGACTGAGATGGCCCTGATGATCCTCTCCCAAGGGTTGATCTCACGCCTCCAACTGAACTCCCAAGGTTGCCTGCTGACTGGGCCCTACTACTACTCTCTCTTTCCATTCTTATCTTCAATTTCTGAGCCTCCGTAGCCTGGGAGAATCCCACAATCTTCCCATAGTTCATATCTGAGTGCAAAGCAGTTGTAGAAGCCTCATTGATGACCAAGGGACCAAGGGACCAAGGCCCTGAAAAAGCTGACGAACTCTGGCCTCTATAGTCGGCATCATATGTGTCACGCCACCAAACTAGGGGAGGCACGACTGGCACTCGATACTGTATTTGATCGAGTTAGC
>ML243125.1:0-10545 GCA_005239495.1 Nicotiana undulata
ATTTTAATTTCTTTCTAGGTTAGTTTATATTTTTGCATTTAGTTATAAAACAATTTTCTACACAAAAATCGTATTTGGTTAGCACTGCACGATAAGTGATAATTCTCTAGCATTCCTAAACGCCCTCATATTGTTCTCTGTGGGATTCGACCCCAACCTTGTTGGGTTACTATATTTGAAAACAATCGCTTACATTCTTTTAAGGTATAAATTGAGCGTATCAGTACTTGTTCAAGAAAAAGGATCTTAATTTGAGGAAGAGGATATCGTTAGAGTTATTAAAAGGTTAGGATGTCACTATATTATATCATCCAGGAAAGGCCAACGTGGTGGCCGATGCATTGAATGGAAAGGCGGTGAGTATGGGCAGCCTTGCATATATTCCATTTGGTGAGAGACCGATAGCTTTAGACAGTCAAACGTTGGCTAATCAGTTCGTGAGGTTAGATATTTCGCCCAGCAGTGTTCTATCTTGTATAATCACTCAGTCTTCTCTAATTGAGCGTATCCGAGAACGGCAGGATGATGACCCGCATTTGATGGTTCTTAGGGACACAGTTGTGCGCGAACGTGCCAAGCAGGTTACAGTGGGAGATGACGGCGTTTTGAGGATGCAGGGCCGTATATGTGTGCCTAATGTTGATGACCTTCGTGAGTTGATTCTTTAGGAAGCTCACAGTTCTAAGTATTCTATTCACTAGGTGCAACCAAAATGAACCAAGATTTGAGGCAGCATTATTAGTGGAGAAGTATGAAAAAGGACATTGTTGCGTATGTGGCTCGTTGCTTAATTTGTTAGCAGGTAAAGTATGAGCATCATAGACCTGGTGGTTTGCTTCAGCAAATGGAGATTCCCGAGTAGAAGTGGGAGCGTATCACCATGGACTTCGTTGTTGGACTCCCACGGACTCAGAGAAAACTTGACGCAGTTTGGGTTATTGTGGATAGGCTGACTAAATCAGCGCACTTCATTCCTATTGCAAGTAGTTACTCTTCGGAGCGGTTGGCAAATATATATATTCGAGATATCGTTCGCCTTCACGGTGGCCCTTGTCTATCATTTTTTATCGAGGTACGCAATTTACCTTGCACTTCTAGAGGGTAGTTCAGCGTGAGCTGGATACAAGAGTTGAGTTGAGCACAGCATTCCATCCTCAGATGGATAGGCTGTCCGAGCGTACTACTCAGATCTTGGAGGATATGTTTTGCGCCTGTGTTAATGACTTTGGAAGTTCTTGGGGTCGGTTCTTGCCGTTAGCGAAGTTTGCCTACAATAATATCTATCAGTCGAGCATTCAGATGGCTGCTTATAAGGCATCATATGGTAGACGGAGCAGATCGCCAGTTGGATGGTTTGAGCCGGGAGAGACTCGGTTATTGGGTACAGACTTAGTTTAGGAGGCCTTAGATAAGGTCAAGATTATTCAGGAGAGACTTCGTGCAACCTAGTCTAGGAAAAAGTGTTATGCCGATCGTAAGGTTCGTGATGTGGCATTCAGGGTTGGAGAGAGGGTATTGCTTTGGGTATCACCCATTAAAGGTGTTATGAGATTTGGGAAGAAGGGTAAGTTGAGCCCTAGGTATATCGGGCCGTTTGAGATTCTTGATAGAGTGGGGGAGGTAGCTTATAGACTTGTGTTTTCTCCAGGGTTATCCTAAGTTCATCTGGTATTCCACGTGTCTATGCTCCGGAAAATATCAGGGTGAACTGTCCCACGTATTAGATTTCAGCTCTGTCTAATGGGACAAAGACTTGACTTATGAGGAGGAGCCGGTAGCTATTTTGGACCGGCAGGTTTGTCAGTGTAGGTCTAAGAGTTATCATTCAGTTCGAGCACAGTGGAAGGGTCATCCCGTTGTGGCAGCTACTTGGGAGTCCGAGTCAGACATGCAGAGTAGATATCCACACTTGTTTGCCAATTCAGGTAATCTTCTATGTCCGTTCGAGGACGAACGTTTGTTTTAGAGGTGAATATTATGATGACCCGAGGGGTCATTTTATGAATTTAGACTCCGTTCTAGGCTTACTAGCCATAAAAATATTAATTTTAACTACCTCGATTTTTGTGCGCAGTCCGGGCGTGAAACAGGAAAGCTTTTATGTGAAAATATAAGAAATAATAATCTTTAGAGTTAAATTGTTGATTTTGATTGACTTTGGTCAATATTTTGAGTAAACAGACCCGGACCCGTGTTCTGACGATCCCGGGAGGTCCGCAGTAAAATTATATTTGATCTAAAACCACATAAAATCACATGACCATTTCATATAAAAAAATTAATTAAACATTATCTACTACACGTATGACTATGAACCCCAAAATACCCGATTAGACTCAATTTCATTCTAACAGTAGTGGGGGTTTCTATAATTATTTTCTGATAGATCTCGAGTTAACACTAATTAATGTGAGTTACCTTTTATTCTCCTGCAGCACAATTAATCGTTGTTCAACTAATTGAAACAAAATGTCAAAATTAAAAAGAAAACATTAAGTGTGCTCACACAAACAATTGAAAAGAGTTATAAATATGAAGTTGTAGAATTCAATCCGGCAGAATACAATTCAAAGTTGGAGTTTGGAGACCTAAATTGTTTAGAATTTTACATTTACTAAACTTCATGGCTGAGATGAACTAGATGCAGTTGGTCGTCCCCTTCCCCTCTCTGATTTCGATATCTATATATTCAAAGGGCTTCGTCCCGAATTCCAAGACATTGTTACAACGTTATCTGCAAGACCCGTGAACTACTCCAAATCTCCGTTAAACAACAATTTATCCTGGCCTATTAATAATAGATCCCATTGTCAACTATGTAGTGTCACAAACCATTCGGTCAAACTGCTTACTTTGGATTGCTCAATGTGGTCACGAGACATGATATAGAAGACAAAAAAATAATCATTTGGAACCATGCCTGAGGCGTACCACATCTGATTTTTGAACAATTTTCAACAAAGGAATATTTTGACCATGAAGCTTGGTGAAAGGACAGTTAACATCCTAAAGCCTTTGTTCCCAGTACCCAAGTCTGATACAAAACGTATTATCACATTTGCTAACCAGTCAGACTACATCTCATTCAGCTTTAAAAAAATCCAGATTCGAGTGGGTTGGAGGTGAATTCGAAAGGAAAAACTGTAATTGAGCAGTGAGTGGCCTGCGGAATTGAGGTAAGTGTTTGGTCTAACTTTGGCTTGAGGGAATAGGACACCCACTTGTTTTCTATGTGAAATTCATGGTCGTGGTGTATAGATGTGGTGACGAGTATCTATGCACCACCCAAATTGTTATTATACATGATCCTCTTTCCCGTTCCCCACTTATTTTTAACTGTTACATGTTCATTACTGTTTCTATGACTAATTGGCCTTGTTGAATTGTTGTTAGTTATTATTGTGACTATTTGGCAAGAGTATTAGTTGTTTGAGCTGGTTTCCTTATGATATAAACATGGTTGAGAGGTTGGCATTGTTTTTATGAAATAAATGCCTATATTTTGATATTCCTGTTGGTTTCATGGTTGAGAGGTTAATGATGAAGTCATGATAAAAAAATGCAGTTTATTATTTATAATTGTTGAGGTACGCGTGGTTATTGGGTTTCATGGAATTATTTCCAATTGTTGTTGCAAGTGTGTTAAAAATGTTGGTTGTTCTCTTGAGTTTATTATAGTATATAAATACTGAGTTGGACTGACGGCGTTACGGTGTTTACTTATATTCTGGTTGCTTTTATTGTGAAATGTTATTGGTTAAAGCTTAAGAGCTATATGATCTTCTNAAGAAATAAATATATATATATATGACTACGATAAGGGTGGACAAGAGAAATATAAATATATGACAGTGATAAGGGAGGATATTTACATTTATATTTTAATGATTTTTCTTAAGAAAAAGAGAATCAAAGTTTTGAAAAGCTGAATGACTATTTTTACTGTTTTGTTTTTAGGAAGACAAATATTTGAAACTTTCTATTTTATATTACTATTTTCATATTTTGGTGCTACTTTTATTCAAAGGTAAAGCTTGAAAAACTTGGAAATTTTTAGGATTTGGTTATAGCTGAGGCCTGAAAGAGGTGGTTGTGTTATTTTATTATTTTTGCAGTATTTGAATTGATGAGTTTAGATTTTCTTCTTGTTTTACATTGTCTCAGATATATTTTCTTGTTCGTGTAGAACTATTTTATGGTGTTATCGTATATATATATATATATATATATATTAATATCACAGGTTTATTATTAAAAGGCCCGCCTTAGCCTCGTCACTACTTCGCCGAGGTTAGGCTCGGCACTTACTTAGTACATGGGGTCGGTTGTACTGATACTACACTCTGTGCTCTTTTGCACAGATACTAGTCAACAGTAGAGAACCTCAGGACGACCACCGATTCATTTGGAGACACGAGGTACATCTGCCGGCGTTCGCAGATTCCGAGAGTCTTCTCCTATTTTACATACACTATATTATATTATTCAGAACAGTTACACTATTTATTTCAGCCATTATTTGTAGTATTCCTTAGAAGTTCGTGGATTGTGACACCAGAACCTGGGGTAGTCTTATAGTTGTTTACATAATCAGTTCGTGGTTAGTATTTATTCAATTATTTATTATTTTATCTTTTGAAATCATTTAAATTAAGTTTACTTTAAATTTAATAATTGATGCTTAAGAAAATAATCAAAGTAAATTAGCTACTCGAATTCTAACATTGGCTTGCCTTGCAAGTGTGGTGTTAGGCGCCATCACGGTCCCTTAGGTTGGGAATTTGGATCATGACAAGTTGGTATCAGAGCACTAGGTTTCCTAGGTCTCACAATTCACGAACAAGCTTAATAGAGTATGAAGGATCGGTACAAAGACGTGTGTACTTATCTCTCAGAGGCTATGAAGTTAGGAACAATTTCAGTTCTATTCTACTCTATCATGCGAATTTATTCTATCATTGATGATTGAATTTGTCTATTCTTATTCTCTCACAAATATCGACAACACGCAAAGCGCCTACAACCTGACAAGAGATGAAGCCCCAATGACAACTACGATTAGGGGAAGAGACAGAAGCAGAGCTCAGACTAAATCTCGAACATCAACACCTATTGTACAGTCTCAAGTGGATCTAGACGCAAAGGATCTAGCTCAGTCAGTACATGTTGGACTAGCCCATATCCCAGAAGGATTTATAACTACTTCAGTATTGCATAACAAGGGAATAATTGAAAGCAACAGGGTTGATTTATATGATCTGTGAAGTTTAACATTGTGGATTATCAGGCATTGTGACCTATGGCTTCCTGCCAAGTAGGGAAGTCCATTGTCACAGAATAAATTGTGGGGTCATGTGTTATATCGGCTTTGGCTTGGAATGCATAAGGCCCGAGATTTTGCAAGAGATAAAGCTGGGACTTGCGGTATGTCTGCCTCCTTAATAACCATATACCTCAGTACCAAAGGAGTTATTCAAACAACTTTAAATCTACAGAAGGTCTACTCAGCGTGGAAGTCACGGTTGCGGATTTTGGGGGTCCTCCAGAGGGAGTACAATGGTTGACAAGCTTCTAGACTAAATGGTTCGTGCCAAGATTTATCTGTATAGAACTCTACTTTTGGGATCATTGTGCATCAATAGAGATGAGAGTTACCCCAAAGTAATGATGAAAAAAAGTATATGAATAAAGGGGGTAGCTAAGCAGTGTTTTGTTAACATAGTAAAAGAAGAAATTGGCCGCCAGTGTTTGTGATAAGCCTACGAACAGGGTGACCAGCCAATGCAGCATCACTTACTTGGTTAAGTTATCATAAATGCTTTTGAAAGAGTTTGTTTCTCGGACTCTCCATAATACGTGGCGCAAGGGGTTGAACGGTTATGCCAGGTCATATGATGGTGTCGGAATATGCCATCAGGTTTGATAAGTTAGCTGTCATACTCCTACTTTGGTTCATATAGCTAGAGAACAAGTTTAGAGACTCATTAAAAGACTCAAATATGATTGTAAAATTTTGGACGACTCAGGGCAGGTTGATACTTTATTTTGGCTAGTGGTAGGAACTGTTCTAGATTTGGGAGAGTCATAATTCATCAGTGCACTCAGGAGACGTGCCCCATTGCAGTTATAACTCAACTTACGTGACCATCCAGGGAAAAAGGAGTCGGAATGTCGAAAGTGGAGGTCAGATTCCTAGAGGTGGAGACCCAGTCTACTGATATATTTTCTATGGTATGGCTGAGGTCGAAACATTAAATGGTGTCATTTCAAGTACAATCTCTAGTTATTATAAAGTGATAATTTCCTTAACCTTATTCAATTATGAGTATCTAGGAAAGTCCTCTTAATATGCTCCACTCTCGGGTGAGCTTCGTAACTTTGAAATCTACTTATGAAATACTTGTGTGAGAAATTCTATGGAGATAACTATGTCTATCATTACGTGTGGTAATTTTGTTCAACGAAAAATATTTAAAATAAGATAATGGAATGTTTCGATTGGCACGATATGCATATTACTTGTGATTCAGAATTGAGGACGAGATCCTCACATTTTAATATGGTTTGATATGTTTAAATCGGGCTACGAGCCGAGGTGGATGCTATGTAAGAACGAGATCCTTATGATGATTCTTGTGTTTAAATTCTCCCTTGTGAAATTAAAATTTGTACTATAATACTAATAGTGAGTCATGCTTGTTAGGTTTATTCAAAACAAATTGTATAAAAAAAATTAAATTATCTGTGTATAATTTTCCAAATTCGTGCTATAATTATTGAGCTTTAACCTACAAGGTAGGTGCCCGCCCATGTGGAGTTAAATGAGACACATTAATTCGGGTATATAATTACGAGGTCTTCAAGCATCGTATCTCGTTATCAGCATTGTGAAGGTTTGAAAGGAGATTATTGTTAACGTGAAGCTATTTGATAATTCTGTAATTGGCTATGAAAAACTATTAAGAAAATAAAGGCAGTCAGGAACTGGCCTAGACCCACTACAGCCACGGAAATCAGGATTTTCTTGGGTTTGGCGGGTTACTACCGTTGTTTTGTGGAGGGGTTTTCATCTATATCAGCCCCTATGACTAAATTGAGTTAGAAAGGTGCCCCATTTAAATGGTCGGACGAGTGCGAGGCGAGATTTCGAAAGCTCAAGATAGCCTTGAGTTTAGCACCGGTGTTGGTGTTACCACAGGTTCAGGTTCTTTCACGGTGTATTGTGATGCGTCTCGTATGGACTTAGCGCAGTATTAATGGAAGATGGAAATGTGATTGCGTATGCGTCGCGACACTTGAAGGTTCATGAGAAGAATTATCATGTCCATGACTTGGAGTTGGCAGCCATTGTTCACGCATTGAAAATATGGAGGCACTATCTTTATGGCGTGTCGTGTGAGGTTTACATGTATCGTCGCAGTCTTCAGTACTTGTTCAAGAAAAAGGATCTTAATTTGAGGAAGAGGATATCATTAGAGTTATTAAAAGGTTAGGATGTCACTATATTATATCATCCAATAAAGGCTAACGTGGTGGCCGATGCATTGAATGGAAAGGCGGTGAGTATGGGAAGCCTTGCATATATTCCATTTGGTGAGAGACCGATAGCTTTAGACAGTCAAACGTTGGCTAATCAGTTCGTGAGGTTCGATATTTCGCCCAGTAGTGTTCTATCTTTTACAGTCACTCGGTCTTCTCTAATTGAGAGTATCCGAGAATGGCAGGATGATGACCCGCATTGATGGTTCTTAGGGACATAATTGGGCGCGAACGTGCCGAGCCCGTTACAGTTGGAGATGACGGCGTTTTGAGGATGCAGGGCCGTATATGTGTGCCTAATGTTGATGACCTTCGTGAGTTGATTCTTGATGAAGCTCACAGTTCTAAGTATTCTATTCCCCAGGTGCAGCCAAAATGTCCCAAGATTTGAGGCAGCATTATTGGTGGAGAAGTATGAAAAAGGACATTGTTGCGTATGTGGCTCGTTGCTTAAATTGTAAGCAGGTAAAGTATGAGCATCATAGACCTGGTGGTTTGCTTCAGCAGATGGAGATTCCCGAGTAGAAGTGGGAGCATATCACCATGGACTTTGTTGTTGGACTCCCACGGACTCAGAGGAAATTTGACGCAGTTTGGGTTATTGTGGATAGGCTGACTAAATCAGCACACTTCATTCCTATTGCATGTACTTACTCTTCGGAGCGGTTGGCAAATATATATATATTCGAGAGATCGTTTGCCTTCACGGTGGCCCTTGTCTATCATTTTTGGTCGAGGTACGCAATTTACCTTGCACTTCTAGAGGGCAGTTCAGCGTGAGCTGGATACAAGAGTTGATTTGAGCACAGCATTCCATCCTCAGATGGATGGGCTGTCCGAGCGTACTACTCAGATCTTGTCGGATATGCTCTACGCCTGTGTTATTGACTTTGGAGGTTCTTGGGGTCGGTTCTTGCCGTTAGCGAAGTTTGCCTATAATAATAGCTATCAGTCGAGCATTCAGATGGCTGCTTATGAGGCATTATATGGTAGACGGTGCAGATCGCCAGTTGGATGGTTTGATCCGGGAGAGGCTCTGTTATTGGGTACAGACTTAGTTTAGGAGGCCTTAGATAAGGTCAAGATTATTCAGGAGAGACTTCGTGCAGCCTAGTCTAGGCAAAATAGTTATGCCGATCGTAAGGTTCGTGATGTGGCATTCAGGGTTGGAGAGAGGGTATTGCTTTGGGTATCACCCATAAAAGGTGTTATGAGATTTGGGAAGAAGGGTAAGTTGAGCCCTAGGTATATCAGGCCGTTTGAGATTATTGATAGAGTGGGGGAGGTAGCTTATAGACTTCTGTTTTCTCAAGGGTTATCCTAAGTTCATCTGGTATTCCACGTGTCTCTGCTCCGGAAAATATCAGGGTGACCCGCCCCACGTATTAGATTTCAGCTCTGTCTAATGGGACAAAGACTTGAATTATGAGGAGGAGTCGGTAGCTATTTTGGACCGGAAGGTTCGTCAATTGAGGTCTAAGAGTTATCATTCAGTTCAAGCACAGTGGAAGGGTCATCCCGTTGTGGTAGCTACTTGGGAGTCCGAGTCAGACATGTTGAGTAGATATCCACACTTCTTTGCCAATTCAGGTAATCTTCTATGTCCGTTCGAGGACGAACGTTTGTTTTAGAGGTGGAGATTGTGATGACCCTAGGGGTCATTTTATGAATTTAGACTCCGTTCTAGGCTTACTAGCTATAAAAAGATTAATTTTAACTACCTCGATTTTCATGCGGAGTCCGGGCGTGAAACAGGATCTGTGAAAATATAAGAAATAATAATCTTTAGAGTTAAATTGTTGATTTTGATTGACTTTGGTCAACATTTTGAGTAAACAGACCCGGGCCCGTGTTCCGACGATCTCGGGAGTTCCGTAGTAAAATATAGGACTTGAAACCATAATTTATATTTGATCTAAAACCACATAAAATCACGTGACCATTTCATATAAAAAAAATTAATTAAACATTATAGTAATTATATCTACTACACGTATGACTATGAACCCAAAATATACCCAATTAGACCTAATTGCATTCTAACAGTAGTGGGGTTTTCTATAATTATTTTCTGATAGATCCCGAGTTAACACTAACTAACGTGAGTTACCTTTCATTCTCCTGCAGCACAATTAATCATTATTCAACTAATTGAAACTAAAAGTCAAGATTAAAAAGAAAACATTAAGTGTGCTCACACAAACAATTGAAAAGAGTTATAAATATGAAGTTGTAGAATTCAATCCGGCAGAATACAATTCAAAGTTGGAGTGTGGAGACCTAAATTGTTTAGAATTTTACATTTACTAAACTTCATGGCAAATGCATGGGCGTGGTGTATAGATGTGGTGACGAGTATCTATGCACCACCCAAATTGTTATTATACATGATCCCCTTTCTCGTTCCCCACTTATTCGATCATTATTTTAACTGTTACATGTTCATTATTATTTCTATGACTAATTGGCCTTGGAATTGTTGTTAGTTATTGTTGTGACTATTTGGCAAGAGTATTGGTTGTTTGAGCTGGTTTCCTTATGATATAAACATGGTTGAGAGGTTGGCATTATTTTTATGAAATAAATGCCTATATTTTGATATTCCTGTTGGTTTCATGGTTGAGAGGTTAATGATGAAGTCATGAGAAAAAAATGTAGTTAATTATTTATAATTGTTGAGGTACGCGTGGTTATTGGGTTTCATGGAATTATTTTCAATTGTTGTTGCAAGTGTGTTAAAAATATTGGTTGTTCTCTTGAGTTTATTATAGTATATAAATACTGAGCTGGACTGACATCGTTACGGTGTTTACTTATATTCTGGTTGCTTTTATTGTGAAATGTTATTGGTTAAAGCTTAAGAGCTATATGATCTTCTGTTGAAATTGTGGAAATAATAGTATTGTGAAAGGCTTGTCCTGAATCGTGAAAGTTGAAATATATAAATAAATATATATGAATGTGATAAGGGTGGACAGGAGAAATAAATATATATGACTGTGATAA
>ML243127.1:0-19264 GCA_005239495.1 Nicotiana undulata
CCAGCGTCCGCAACTTCTCTATTTTCCTTCCTTATTCAGTATTAGTATTTTATTTCATAGACATTGCTTAAGAAATTAGCAGAGTTAGTTATGTCTTAGATGCTCGTGATCGATTGACTCCAGTCTTGGGGGAATTGTTAGACTGTTAGCTTATATTATTGGGTCGTAAAGACTTAAAGAAATTATTTTATACTGTTGCTTCTTATTATTGATTTTTGAAATATTTTAATGGAACAAATGAGTAGTTATGTGATGGTTGGATAGCCTAGTTCCACGATAGGCGCCATCACGACCTGTTAGGATTTGGGGTCGTGACAACCTTACACACCTCAATCCAACGGAATTGCGGAAAGGAAAAATCGGACATTAAAGGAAATGATGAATTCTTTATTAATAAATTCCGGATTACCGCAGAGTTTGTGGGGGAAAGCTATCCTTACAGCTAACCGAATACTCAACAGAGTACCCCACAGCAAAACGCAATCTATTCCATATGAAAAATGGAAAAGGAAGAAAACCCAATTTGAAATATTTCTAAGTGTGGGGTTGTCTAGCAAAGGTACAAGTTCCTTTACCTAAAAGGGTTAAAATCGGACCAAAAACAGTAGATTTCGTTTTCATTGGATATGCTACAAACAGTAAGGCATGTCGGTTTTTGGTCCATAAATCCGATAATCCCGAGATTCATGTTAATACGGTAATGGAATCAGATAATGCTGAATTCTTTGAAAGTATTTATCCGTATAAAACTGAATGCGAGTCATTAAGTGAAAGACCTAAACGACCTCGGAAAGAACCAAAGGAAAATACTCCAAGTGTAGAAGATCCAAGGCGTAGCAAACGTCAAAGAACATCTACTTCCTTTGGACCAGACTTTGTGACATTCTTGCTTGAAAATGATCCTCAAACTTTTAAAGCAGCTATGTCGTCTTCTGATTCAGCATTTTGGAAAGAGGCAGTCAATAATTCAATCAATTCTGGATAACCATACAAGGGAATTCGTTGATCTTCCTCCTGGAAATAAGCCTTTAGGCTCGAAATGGATCTTTAAACGGAAAATGAGAGCTGATGACACTATTGACAAATATAAGGCAAGACTTGTTGTCAAAGGTTATAGACAAAAGGAAGGCCTTGATTACTTTGACACTTACTCGCCAGTAGCGAGAATAACATTTATTAGGATGTTAGTGGCACTAGCAGCTGTGTATGGTCTTGAAATCCATCAAATGGATGTTAAAACAACTTTCTTAAATGGAGAATTGGAGGAAAAGATTTACATGGAACAACCTGAGGGTTTTGTGGTTCCTGGTAAAGAAAAGAAAGTGTGCAAACTTGTTAAGTCGCTTTATGGACTTAAACAAGCACCCAAACAATGGCATGCCAAATTTGACCAAATAATGTTGGCAAGTGGATTTAAAATCAATGAGTGTGACAAATGTGTTTACATTAAAACACTCCAGGTCATGAAGTCATTGTTTTTTTATATGTTGATGACATGTTGATAATGAGCAAAAATATGACAGATATAAATGCTACAAAACGCATGTTGGCTAGCAAATTCGACATGAAAGACTTAGGAGTTGCTGATGTGATCTTAGGAATCACAAAACTCCACAAGGTCTAGCATTATCACAGTCTCACTACATTGAAAAGGTACTTGACAAGTTCAAGTATTTGGATTTCAAAATTGCCAAGCCTCCCATTGACGTGAGTTATGCACTTCAAAAGAATGAAGGTGAAAGTGACTCACAACTGGACTATGCTAGAGTATTGGGAAGTTTGATGTATATCATGAATTGTACGCGACCAGATATAGCATGTGCTATTAGCAAACTGAGTCGATTTACGAGTAATCCCAATCACATACATTGGATGGCAATGAAACGAGTATTGGGGTATCTGAAACATACCCAAAACTATGCTTTACATTATAATAAATATCCCTCCGTGATCGAGGTATATAGTGATGCAAATTGGATCACCGGATCATCTGAAGTTAAATCCACGAGTTGATATATTTTCACAATTGAGGGTGGGGCAGGGTCTTGGAAATCATCCAAACAAACGTGCATCGCCCGTCTACAATGGAATCTGAATTCATAGATTTAGATAAGGCCGGTGAAGAAGCTGAATGACTCCGAAATTTCTTGGAAGATATTCCATTTTGGCCCAAACCTTTGGCACCTATTTGTATACATTGTGATAGTCAAGCGACAATAGGCAGGGTAGTGAGCGTTATGTATAACGGAAAATCTCGTCATATACGACGGAGACATAATACCGTTAGACAACTAATCTCTAGTGGTGTTATCACAATTGACTTCATAAAGTCAAGAGATAACGTGTCAAATCCACTTACAAAAGTCCTATCTAGAGAGACAATTGAAAGATCATCAAAGGGAATTGGGTTAAGGCCTAGGACAAGTCATCATGGCGGTAACTCTACCTAGCAGACTGGAGATCCCAAGATCTAGGTTCAAAGAGATCAAACAAAGTTATGAATGATGGTTCAACATTGTCAAATAACTCAACTCATTCTCGTGATGAAGACAATGTTCAGAAATCAAGGTAAAGCATTAAGGCTTTTTGATGAGTCAATAAAGCTTAGAGCTTTTTAATGATTTGCTAAGTCTGGCAGGATATGACCAGATAGTGTGTCTTTAGGATTACACGTTTAGGAATCACCTATGTGAGTGTGAAGTGTAAGCCACTTCAAGGGGAATGAAAGTAAAGGCGCATTCTCTAAGCACTCATGAAACCAGGCGGTGTTCATGGATGAAACGAACACAACCGTGAGAACCATAGATGGTTAAGGATTGATTGTGTGACTTATGTTGTCTAGGTATACAACAAAGCTTGACGGTTCAAAGATATCAAATCTACCGATTGACCAAGTATATCCAATATGTTCACTACGGAAAGTTCAAAATGAAACCTACTTATCCAGATGCAATTAATTCTTGCATGTAAAACACACACGTTCGTGCATTCCTTTATTTTATAGTCATTCCCCATTCATGTGAGGGATTGTTGGTCTTTAAGCTTAGTGTAGCTTAATTTTAAGCTTGATGTAGCTTAAAGAGAGTGAATGAAAAATGGTGGGAAAAGAAATAGAGGGAAGTAAATTTTGAATAGTGCACTTTGTCCCTCATTGGAAGAAGGAAAGAAAATCTATGTGTATATATAGAGAAGCTCTTCTTCTAGCTCTTAAAGAATTGAGAAGAAGGCAAGCCTCGCGTCGTCGTCGTCGTCGCTTGCTCGGCTCGGCTTCGGCTTTGGATTTGGTCAAAGATTGATTGATTAATCTTTTTGGACAAAATTCATTTCAAATTATTTAATTAATTAATTAAATTTATTAACGCAAAATTCAAATCCGGAATTACCCGCGATCCGGTCTGGCCCGGCCCGTTTTTCTTTTACCGGATTATTTTAAATCCGTTTTTAATTTCCCCCCCACAATATTCACACCTATTCAAAACAACTATGGCTGTTCTGAAAGGTTGCAAAACCTTTTCAAAAACAGTACGAAATTGGCTATAAATATGCCTTGAATCCCAGAATTTTTACTTACTAAATTTTCTGATCTTCTTCTGCACAAAATATTTCAGTGTGTTTTACAGCCTCCGAGTGGTTCGTTGTTCACCGACGTTTTTAGTACCAACACTCCGGTGAGTTAAATCGTTCTATCCTGGGAGGATATATTCCAAAACCTCGGGTACTTGAGGGGAATAATTTCCTTAAGGACACACTGTGTATTCAGTGGGCTCGATTTATTCCTATACTGTTTTCAGAATTCGTTTTTAAGTTCTTGTTCTACTAACTTTCTGTTTCTGTATTTTCAGAAAGTTTACTGCTTTTATTTATTTTACAATAATACAGATTAATAACAATTCATCTCTCGACGATCATCTATGGTCATCTATATATTGACAATAGAGTAGATCTAGCCTTCTAATATCAGGTGTAACTAAATTTATGTGTAAAAATCCATTAAAAATATAACAAATGGGTAGTAGATTATAAACTTCATAGTTTTAGAAATACAACAAGTTTAATAATAAAAACTTTAAAAGCTTAACCTATAAAGTTTAAATCCTGGATCGATCTCCCTTTGACGGCTACTTATCCCGTTGTTCATTATATATCCAACCCCCAACTGCGCTGGGATTTCCAAAGCTCTCGTCATCGTCATGAATTGATAAATAGGGGCAAATTTCCTACTTTAGCAAATACTCCAATTGTGTATTATACTCCCGTTCAACTAAATATAAAACTGTTGAGATGAAAGAGATAAAAAAAAAGTTCTCTAGAAATGCAATCGAAGAGTAGTATATACTAGCAGCTACCTATTTAGTGCATTAATTGATAATATTCACCTAGGTAAACACTCAAGCAAAATGTGTAGTAATATTTCTATGGATTGGAATCTCTCTCACTCTATTTATTTAGGTAAAATCTGCCGCCATTATATGACAAACGAGGAAAAAAGAGAAGAAAAAGTAAAGAGGTGCACTGTGCCCAAGCATTCAATAGGGAAGAAGGAAATGCAATATCCAAAACACACGCTTTCCTTCTCAGTTTCTTACATGCACGCCTCTATGTATTACACTGACTTCTAATTACGTCATTCACTATTTTCTCTCCCTATTACTCTTTCTGCATTTTTCAGAGAGAAAAGACTTTAGATTTGTATATATCGACTGCCAATTTTCCATGAAATGATTGAAATCTCTTTCTTTTTTTACTTTCTTAACTTAAAGCTATCAGAAATTAAAAGTAGAGAACTTTTCAATAGTGAGCACTGCGGTTTAATTTGACGGGACTTGTTGCGTTAAAGTTATTTTCATATAACCTATAAATCACGAGTTTTCAATATTACAGTAGATTACCTACATCAAATTCCTTGGGTGCAACTGTTCTCGAATAATACGGAATATTTTGTGCACCTAGTTGTCCTGATGACACTTTTTCATCTCTAGGAGTGGCAAATGGGTGAGTCAAGTCGGATATGGTACAGATCGGAAATGGTAATAAAAACGGATAAATTATTTCACTCGACTCATATTTAATACGGATAAAAAACGGGTTAAACGACGAATAATACGAGTAATTATATTATATAGGATTTCTTGTATATGATCACTTTTGGCAGAATTTTTAGTCTCCCTAACTTGAGAAATCCCCAATTTGGGGATTTAAAAATGTAAAAGTTAGACTCATTGGTTATCCATTAGTTATTCATTGGTTATCCATTTTCTAAATAAATAATATGGTTTTATCCATATTTGATCCGTTCGTAAAAAGTTCATTATCCAACTAATTCTTTAGTGAATAATATAAGTGGTTAACTGTTTTCTTTTAACGCTCGAATCGGAACCTTTATGCGTTGGTAGGCTCCATTCTGTCACCCCTATTCATCTCTTTAGTAGACCGGCCTATTTGATACAAATTCAAAGAATCGGATCTTTAATTATAATTACGAACAAGAATAAAAATAAAAATAAAATAAACATGCATGATTTATGAAGAGCTATCTATCTAGGGTGTAGCAGCTATATATAGTTATTAATGTGTTTATAGGAACTGATAGATTCATTTCAATCTTTCTTCCTATTTGAATGCTATCCAATCTTTATTTCTTATTTTCGTTTCACTTAATTCTTACCACAAACTCCAATGTCTGTGCCTTGCTAACATTGGTACACTATTGGCCACCATTTATTAACGCTGTGACGTTTGTGTAGATTTTCTCCGTATCTTTCACCAGCGACCATATCATAGACATAGTAAAACCACATTCTCTATATTTCAAATTATTAATTGCTAATATTCCACCTCTTTTCAAAAAGATAAGATATAGTATATAAGACATTAATTCAAAAATCTTTGCCAAGGATTATATTGGTGTGAGTTTGACCTTTTTTGAAGGTGACTTTAAAATAGAACTACTACTAACTATTTTTGGACATGAAAAGGTATACGCTATCTGATATTTGTTTTTCACTGAAAATTCCAAAAAAGAGCTTCCCCTCCCCCAACTGCACGTAATTCCCCAATTTTTTCTTTCTGTATAGAGAGAGTGAGTCACTCTTCAAATGGCTTGGAAACTTTGAAAATGACTTCACATTTACTCTCCTAAATATTTTAAATGACTGTTTTCTAAGTTATCCTTCCTTTCCTTTTTTATTTAATAAATTAAAAGTGGTGACCAAACCAGTTTGAGTGCATGTCGATTATTTCGACGGATACTTGCTGCCTCCTACTGACATAAGTATCGAGTAACAACGCTGCCCCTAATATTTTCTATAAAAAAATTCATTCTTTTCCTCTTATTAGTACATTGTATCCTTTTCAAATTGCAATATGTACAATATCCTTTTCTTATGATTATTTATATTTTGCTTGCTCAAAAGGACATTAATTGTGAAACTTTGAACGTTTTATTTAATTTTTAAACCAGAGGAAGTCATGAGTTAAAGAAGTGATTATATATATAACTAATAATCCCACTTCTTATGCACAATCAAACTACCATATAAGCACTTTATGGTTGAAACGTTTGGATGGAGTAAAGACAAAAACCTGTTACGATAAATGAATTGAGATGTGATAGACTTTGATATCATAAAAGAGGTTTTTGGTCCTAATATAACTCAAAAAGCTACCTCATAAGGTGCGAATTATCCAAGACCACGTGAGATGCACATAATATGCATCTGGCAATGTGGAACTCAACACAGTGGCGGAGCCACATACACCCAAGGGGTGTCAACTGACACCCATTCGTTGGAAAATTACATTGTTTAGCTTGCTAACTTTATTAAAAAATATGTATATGTTTTATATAATGACACCACTTACTTTTTGGTGAGTTTATTTCTTTTATATTTTAACTCCCCTTAATAAAAATGCTGGCTCCGCCACTGGCTCAACATACTCGTCTCCATTTGTTAATCTTTATATGTTACAAGGTCTATATCCAAGATTTAAAAGAAGTAAATTGAAAAAAAAAATAGATTCTAGCAAATATATTATTGTCAAATCAATTTTCAAGATTTTTCACACCCAATTACACACAAAAAAAATGGTTGGTTCAACTAAACAAAAACTCTAACAGTACTGTCAAAGATTGCAAATGACAAATTGAAGTCACATGAAATTAACGTATCATTGACAAGAGACAAACAAGGTGGGACTAAGTTGTTAATAGGACTGAGATTGCTCTCTCGGCCTCAAACGTAGACTGCAAATAGCATTTGGAATTTCAAGTATAGATTGGCATGACTTTACATGCATGCAAACATTACTGTCAAACTACTGTTCATTCAATTCATTGCTGCCATGCAACCAAATCGCGCCATGCACTTTTATATATTCACATGATATATATACTGAGAAACGGACCCAGGATTTTAAGGTGGCGAGGGCACATGGTCCTATCAGACTTCTAATTTTCACGATTCCAAGCAAAATATATATATATATATATATATATATATATAGTTTTTGCTGAGGTTAACCGGGTCAAGTGACCCCTATTGTGTGTACATAGGTCTGCCTTTGTATATAAGTTTGCGTATGCGTATGCACATTTTGTTGCACGAGACAAATCAGCATTTCATTTATTTGTAATTTTCGATACTATGAATGTACATATCAATTGTTGGAGAATAAAATAATTTGTGGTCCTTGGTTTATAGGAATATTGTACGTTTTTCAAAGTTCTGGTGGCTAAGAAAATGATAGTTCAATAAATAGAAACGTCCCCAGCTATTAGCTTAGCTAGCACACTGCAACGGCCATAACAAAGATTAATAAGGGAGAAATTCTTCTCTTCTATCTTCTTCTCTTCTGTTATTCTGTGGAGTCTTTTTCTGTTCTGAAATTTTAATCAGGGTATTTTTTTTGGATCTCTGATAATATTGGGACCACTTTAATTTGTTCTTTTGTTTCAGTGGAATGTAGCTTTTGAAGCTGCAATTTTCACTGACTTAACAGTACATGTACACCATTTTCGTGGGAAAGAGGGACACCTTTCTCAATGGCTACCCTCTTCACCAACATTCCATTTATGATAAATATAAATTCTCCACTATGGTAAATCACCATTGTGGTTTTCTTTCTTCAAGCTAGAGAGAATATTATTAGCATAACAGCATGATTGTGCGATCAGAAGGTTACGAATTTAAGTCGTGCAAATAATTTTTTCATCAAATGTATAGTCTGTGTACGCTAGATTGAATGGTCCAATTACCATTTTAGAACCCCACATAACAAATACGACGCACTACCCTTTCGCAAGTTTGACGCTAACATTAAATTGTTTTCGTTTGACCTATAGCTTACAAGTTTGAGCCGTGAAAGTAGCTCTAATACTTGAATTAGGGTACGATATCTACATCACATCCATATTGGATGCATTCCTTCCCTGGATCCTGCGTGAATACATGATACTTTGTTGACCAGGTTGTCGTTTGTTTTTACGCCAAACATTAAGTTACTAACACTACTCTACCATTCCAAAGTGAAATTTTTTGTTCCATGTAAGGAAGGCAGTGATTTAATTTTTTTAAGCGCAAATATGTCATAAGTTAATTTTAGTCTTTTCTTTATTAAAGGGTGGGATTTGTAAAATAATTTTAATTGAAGATAACAAGAATATACTATAGAAAATTTTGTGAGCCTGAAAAGACATAATTCAATCGTTCTGTTGGACGTAATTAATTTTCTTTCGAAATGATATATGATACAATACTGTGTATTCTCCCATTGTTGGTCAACAGTCAACACATATGAACAAGTGGAAAAGATATTAATTTATGGTGAGATAAAAACATTCTATTCAATTTCAAATGGATCAAAAAGCATACTACTACGGGTAGTATTTTATTAATTTTGTAATAAGTCGTGAAACTAAATCCTCATATATAGGACCACGAAATCTTTAGTAACAAAATAAGAGAAGAAACAAGGGGTAAGGGTATCTAGCTAGGTTTCAGGTGGAAAGACTGAGAGGGACTAGAGCTAACCAGCTGAAAGAGACCCTAAATATAAATTGAAATACTGTGTCATCTAAGTAGAGAGCTAACGGCGTTGTTCTTTGCCTAAATTTTTATAAGGTAGGTTATAAATAAATAAATAAATAAATAAATAAGAGAAAAAGGACATTTGTTAGTGTTAAAAATCCATCCCACGGTCATTCTACTGATCGGAACACTTATAGGAGCTCATGTGTACTGTTAATTAGTTATATTCCTCCCGATATATGAGTATATATAATTTGTTGGGACAAATTGTCCTAGTTTCTCATCAAGGATAAATTCCCAATCAACATATTGTTTAATTTTGTCACATTATTGTCCCAAAAGAAATCACGAACGATTATATACAAAAGTCACTATTCTTTTCTCTAGGTAATTAAAATATAAAAATGTTCGGGTAATACATATATATTTTAACTCTAAAAATCTTATGCGACTCTCATAATCATTTAATAGGCTTAATAAAATGGATTAAAAGTAATAAACCTTCTTATTACGTACAATAAACAGTTGGTAACTCCTTTTGTTTTGCTATAAAATAAAATCCCATATATTAGTAGCATAACAATGCCTATAAGGCTATAACTTGTATATTTGCAGTAAAATAAATGTCTATAACTTATCCCTCGTAAAGCTATATGGTTTTGACAAGTTTACTCAGTTTCATAAGTTAAAATCCCTTTATATACTAAAAGTGACTAGGTGACAGATAGTTGGAGTGATCTTGATGATACCCTAGTCCAGTTTTCAACCACCAATAATTTTTTTTTGGGGAACTCCGCTCAATGAAATGACACATAAACAATAATATATCTCCATAGGTGGAATGATATGTCACGACCTGAAATTTCACCGTCGGGACCGTGATGACGTCTAACGTTGAACCCGTTAGACAAGACAATATTCCGGTTAATATAACTTATTTCCTTATTATTAGGCATTTAAAAGAAAAGCGATAAGCAAGAACAAGTTTAAATAAGAGAACGGAAGCTATGAAATGCAACAACTTGAATATTTAATATTACAAAATCCTTAGTAAAACCCCAGAACTGGTATCACAAATCCACGGACTGTCTAAGAATGCTAAAACCAAAGTCTGAATGAACAATACAACTGTCTTAGAAATACAAAGGAAAGACAGAAAGAAAAGAAATGAGATAGTGGGTGACGCCAAGGCCTGCGGACGCCTGCAGGACTACCTCAATGTCTCCGGTGGACTGAAGGATACTCCCTCGATCAGTGTCCACAAAGTCCGGTACCGTGATCTGCACAACATAAAGAAGTGCAGGTGTAGCATCAGTACAACTGACCTCATGTACTGAGTAAGTGCCGAGCCTAACCTCGATGAAGTAGTGACGAGGCTAGGACATGACAAATAATAAATACCTGTGCAGTTATACAATATATAGCAGGAATAATAACAGAAAGTAAACAGTTAAGCACAAAATAGGGAAAACATGCTGGGGAGACAGGGGTAACAGCTGCTGAAAAGACGGGACAAGACAACAATTGAAATAATTAAATAGCAGCAGGAATTAACAACTCTGAACAAATAAGTAAACAGAAACGACACGACATGTCCCCTCGTGCATAATATCACAAAACACGGGACATAATGTCCCCTCGTGCATAAATAAACAACATCACGGCACTGAATGTCTCCTCGTGCATAAATATCAATAACACGGCACAGAATGTCCCCTCGTGCATAAATAATCAACAACACGGCACGGAATGTCCCCTCGTGCATAAATAATCAACAACACGACACTGAATGTCCCCTCGTGCATAAATAATCAACAACACGGCACGAAATGTCCCATCGTGCATAAATAATCAACAACACGACACAGAATGTCCCCTCGTGCATAAATAATCAACAACACGACACAGAATGTCCCCTCGTGCATAAATAATCAACAATTGACAGGAAAATCAATAATAAGAAACCTTAAATACATAAGAATATTCAACAAGAGTAATACCGTCCCGGCAAGGGACACAACTATAACCAAACCTACACAGATATATAAATTACCAACATATTCCTCAACCGAACCATTACTCAACAGTACTCACAACTGAAATTTTCCATCAAATGAATAAATACCAAATGGTATCAAATCCATAAACATAGTAAACTTCAATGAAAATCACATAATTACTCATATACGACTCACGAGCATGCTTGACCACACCATATAGGTACTCGTCACCTCACATATACATCGGACATGGAATAAACACGTAGCAAATATGACTCAACACCTATTCCCTTAAGCTAAGGTTAGGCCAAACACTTACCTCGACTCCGAGAATCCAAATCAAGCCTCTAGCACCGCTTTTCCTTTCGATCCTGACTCCAAACCAATCGTATCTAGACATAATTGACCCAATAATATCAATAAATGCTAAACAATTCAGTCCCAATGCTTAATTATAGAATTCCCAACATTCTTCCTAAAAATCCAAAAATTGACCCCTGGCTCGCTTGGTCGAAACACGAGGTTCGGACCAAAACCCGATCACCTATTTCCCCACGAGCCCGAATATATAATTTGTTTTGAAATCCGACCCCAAAACGAGGTCAAATTCCCAAATAAGCAAAAAGCTCTAGTTCTACCCAAATCCCTAATTTTCTACCTTAATTCCCTTGTTTTCACGCCTAAAATCTAATGGGTGTTAGTAAAAATGGAGGAAAACAAGTCAAAGATTACTTACCTAAGAGGTTATGGTGGAGATTTGCTTCAAAAATTGCCTAAGAGGTTTGGAGAAGAAGAGGTTTATGAAAAAATGGAGGAATCCCGTAATACATTCTGTTTTGGACATTTTAAAATCGCTGGGCAAAATTACTCTCCGCGTTCGCGGGGCCCAGGCTGCGTTCGCGAAGAGTTGGTTACACAAACCTATGCGTTCACGGTTGTGGGACCGCGTTCGCACAGGGTAAAAGGTACCCAACCCCCAAATCCCCTCTTATGCTGTGCGTTCGCGACCTACATGGTGCGTTCGCATGGCTACCTCAGTCCTACCCTCCGCGTTCGCATCCACCTGGGTGCGTTCACACTGAGCAATTTTCCCTATGCTCCGCATTCACACCTGGTGTGGTGCGTTCGCACTGTACTAACCAACCCCCTCCCCAGCCTACATTGTGCGTTCGCATGTAATCCTATGCGTTCGCATAGGACAAACTCTCAGACACCAGCAACAACAATCATACACCAGATTTTTACCAAGTTTTGCATTCCGACACCTACCCGAAACTCACCCGAGCCCTCGGGGCTCAAAATCAAATATGCACACAACCTCAAATACATACTACAGACTTATTCGAATAATCAAGACACCAAAATAACATCATAAACAACGAATTAAACCTCAAAACCATGAAAGTTCTCAAAACTTCTTAAACTTCTTAAACTTCAAATTTTGCATTTTTGATTCGAATCACTTCAAACCAAGTCCGTTTCTTACCAAACTTCACATATAGCACATATAAACCATATCGAACCTGTACCGGGCTCCGAAACCAAGATACGGGCCCGATACCACAGGTTTCACATCAAATTTTATTTTCAAAAACCTTTATATTTTTCAAAAAACAATTTTCTTTAAAAATTCATTTCTTGGACTTGGGACCTCGAAATTTGATTTCGGGCATACGCCCAAGTCCCATATTTTCCTACGGACCCTTTGGGAGCATAAAATCATAGGTCCGGGTCCGTTTACCAAAATTATTGACCAAAGTTATCTTTATTCACATTTCTAATACAAAATTATCATTTTTATCAATTTCTCACATAAAGGCTTCCCGGCTACACGCCCGACTCAGAGGAAATTTAACGCAGTTTGGGTTATTGTGGATAGGATGACTAAATCAACACATTTCATTCCTGTGGGGAATACTTATACTTCAGAGCGGTTGGCTGAGTTACATATTCGGGAGATTGTTCGCCTTCATGGTGTGCCCGTGTCTATCATTTCTGACCGGGGTACGCAGTTTACTTCGCACTTTTGGAGGGCATTCAGCGTGAGTTGGGTACCCGAATGGAGTTGAGCACAACATTTCACCCTCAGACTGACGGGCAGTCCCAGCGTACCATTCGGGTATTGGAGGATATGCTCCGCGCTTGTGTTATTGACTTTGGAGGTTCGTGTGATCAGTTCTTGCCGTTAGCGAAATTTGCTTATAATAATAATTATCAGTCGAGCATTCAGATGGATCCTTATGAGGCATTATATGGTAGACAAATCGCCAGTTGGATGGTTTGAGCCAGGAGAGGCTCGGTTATTGGGCACAAACTTAGTTCAGGAGGCCTTGGATAAGATCAAGATTATTTAGGAGAGACTTCGTGAAGCTTAGTCTAGGCAAAAGAGTTATGCCGATTGTAAGGTTCGTGATGTGGCATTCATGGTGGGAGAGAGAGTATTGATTCGTGTGTCTCCCATGAAGAGTGTTATGAGGTTTGGAAAGAAGGGTAAGTTGAGACCTAGGTATATCGGGCCATTTGAGATTCTTGATAGAGTGGGGGAGGTAGCTTATAGACTCACATTGCCTCCAGAGTTATCCTCAGTTCATCCAGTATTCCACGTGTCTATGCTCCGGAAATATCATGGTGACCCGTCCCACGTGTTAGATTTCAGCTCAGTCCAATTGGACAAAGACTTGACTTATGAGGAGGAGAGGGTAGCCATTTTAGACCGGCATGTTCGTTAGTTGAGGTCTAAGAATTATCCTTCAGTTCGAGTGCAGTGGAGAGGCCAGCCCGTTAAGGAAGCTATTTGGGAGTCCGAGTCGGACATGCAGAGTAGATATCCACACTTGTTTGCCAATTCAGGTAATTTTCTATGTCCGTTCGAGGATGAACATTTGTTTTAGAGGTGGAGATTGTGATGACCCAAGGGATCATTTTATGAATTTAGACTCCGTTCTAGGCTTAATATCCATAAAAAGATTAATTTTAAATACCTCAATTTGCATGCGCAGTCCGAGCGTGAAATCGGAAAGCTATTATGTGAAAATATGAGCAATAGTAATTTCTAGAGTTAAAATTTGATTATGGTTAACTTTGGTCAATATTTTGAGTAAACGGACCCGGATCTGTGTTCCGACGATATCGGGATGTCTGAAATAAAATATGGGACTTAGGCATATGCCCGAAAATGAATTCTGAGGTCCCAAGCCTTAGAAATCAATTTTTGAAAGAAATTATTTTCCTGAAATATTTATGAAATAAAGAAAATAATTAATGTTTGAAACCATTGGTATCGGGCCCGTATTTTGGTTCTGGAGCCCGGTACAAATTTGTTATTGTATTTAAAGTTTAATTGTGAAATTTTGTGAAAACGGAGTTTATTTGACGTGATTCGGACATCCGTTGAGAAATAATGAGCTTTAAGTGTTCTTGAGGAAAATGATGAGTTTTGAGGTTTAATTCATAGTTTTACATGTTATTTTCATGATTAGATCGCACGAGCAAGTCCGTATGATATTTTTAGACTTGCGTGCACGTTTGTTTTAGAGCCCCAAGGGCTCGGGTTAGTTTCAGATAGGCCACGGGATATTTTTATGCTTGAAAAGTTGCTAGTTTTCCTGTTGTTAGTGCACAACACTTTTCTGCATTGCGTTTGCACCACTTCAAACGCGGAAGCACAATGTAAATTGCTGGGGGGTTGTTTTTGTTCTATGCGAACGCACCCCCCTATGCGAACGCGATGCATACTGGGCATGGGGGGAGGGGGCTGACCTTCCTCTATGCGAACGCAGCCGTTATTGTGCGAATGCGGAGGCCTGAGGAGCTAAAGCTCCGGGAACGCAGGCCCAAAGACACGAACGCATAGTCCATCTGGCCCAGTACCCTACGCGAACGCGGCAGGCCCTATGCGAACGCATAGAAGGCCTGCCCAGCTATATAAATACATTTTAAAAACGGGCAGAACCCTTCTTCTACAAAATTTTCGAACCTCACAGCCCTAGGGACGAATTTCTTCACCAAGGTTCATCCCCAAGTTGTTGGTAATCAATTCTAAACTTTACTCTTTCAATTACCCAATGATTTTCATCACTTTTAAATCAAAAACTAAGAATTTTCATGGTAAAATTTGAGGGTTTGGGTATAATTAGGGAATTTTGTAAAAATCAAATTTTTGCCTCAAATTGAGGTCGAATTTCAAAACTAATTATATATTCGGGTTCGTGGGTGAACGGGTAAACATAATTTGGTCCGAACCTCGAGTTTAAACCAAGCGGGCCCGGGTTCGGGTTTTTACTTTTTTTTTGAAAAAACTTAGGAAAAATTATGATTTGCAATAAAGTTAGTTCCTTTAGCCTTAATTAATGATATTAAGTTAATTATGATTAGATTCGAGTGTATTGGAGGTGCATTTAAAAGAAAAAGCTATAATTGAGCAGTGAGTGACCTGCGAAATTGAGGTAAGTGCTTGGTTTAACCTTGACTTGAGGGAATAGGAATCCCCAACTTATTTGCTATGTGAATTTGCATGTGTGTGGTGTATAGGTGAGGTGACGAGTATCTATGCACCACCAAATTGTCTGTTAAACATGATCCCTTAACCGTTTCCAATTTAATTGATTCATGTCTTAATTGTTTTATGCTCATTATTTGTTTCTATGATCACTAGGCTTTGTTAATTTGTTGTTAAGTCTTGTTGTAATTATTTTGGAAGAGTATTGGTTGTTTTCTTGGTTTCCTTGTGATACATAAAGGTTAAGCAATTTGACACTGTTTTACGAGATACATATTTATATTCCTGTTGGTTTCATGGTTGAGATGATATTGATGAAGTTTATGAGAAAATAGAGTTTCTTATTTACAATTGATGAGACAAAAGTATTGTGAATGGCTTGGCCTAAATTGTGAAAATTTATAAATAAACTGATATGATATGTTTAGTTGGAGCGGGTTGCACGCCACAACAAGGAGTGATAAGGATGGACATGTGGGATCGGGTTGCACGTTGCAACATGAGCAATAAGGGTGATATATATTTAGGGAGGAGCAATAAGGGTGGACAGGTGGGAGCGGGTTGCACGCCACAACAAGGAGTGATAAGGATGGACATGTGGGATCGGGTTGCACGTTGCAACATGAGCAATAAGGGTGATATATATTTAGGGAGGAGCAATAAGGGTGGACAGGTGGGAGCGGGTTGCACGGCGCAACAAGGAGCAATAAGGGAGGACACTTATATTTTACTGATTTTCAAAGAAAACAAAGATTCAAAAACTTGCTATTTACTTTACTATTTTTCATATTTTGCACTACTGTTATTTTAAAGTCAAAGTTTGAAAATTTGGAAACTTACGTGAGAATTAGTTATAACTGAGACCTGGAAAAGGTGACTGAGTTATTTTAATTGTTGCTACAGTTATTATTTATTTATTTTAGATTTCCTTCTTGCTTCATTTGTTATTATTCACAAGTTAAATTGTTAATGCCCAGTCGTAGCCTCGTCACTACTTCGTCGAGGTTAGGCTCGACACTTACTCAGTACATGGGGTCGGTTGTACTGATACTACACTCTGCACTCTTTTGTACAGATCCAGGTACCATCCAGCGTTAGAAATTTTTAGTAGCAACTATCCATTTTCCGGAGACACGAGGTATATCTGCCGGCGTTCGCAAATCCCGAGAGTCTTCTCCTAGTTTGTAGAGACTGTTTTATTTTCTCAAAACAATATACTATTTCTTTCCGCCCATTATATGTAGTTTTTTGGTTCGTGAATTGTGACACCAGACCCTAGGGGTAGTTTTAGAGTTATTTATCTAATTAGTTCGTGGCTCGATTTATTTAATTATTTATTATTTTATATTTGGAATTATTCATTGAAATCCATTAGATTAAGTTTATTTTAAAATTATTTTATTCTGTTTAAATGGGAAGTTAAAGAAAGTAGTTAATCGAACTCTAACATTGGCTTGCCTAGCAAGTGTGGTGTTAGGCGCCATCACGATCCCTAAGGTTGGGAATTTGGGTCGTGACACTTAGTCCATTGGGGCTGGGGTGTAAAGTCCAACAATATAATGCTCTACTTGATTCAAAAATTAATACAAGACTAATTTAGTTAGAAATCTCATTAGCATTGTTAACTCAAATTAAAATGACATTAGCTCTTTTATCTAACATTTGTTTAGCTGGACAGTATCTATATTCCTCGTTGATAATTGCTGAAACATGACTGGACCAGTATACTTAAGCACGAACTGGGGCAGATTTCAATATAGCCAGGTCCTTATTTTGGGCTTACACCTTAGTTATTAAAATACTTTGAATAGTCCTTCATGTTGTAGTCTAAATACTTCTTTGACTCTTAAGTTAATCTTACAAATGACTTAGGAAGACAACCTTTCCAAAATAACAGAACATTTAGACACGTCCTTAATTAGGCAATTGATACACTTAGAACTCTTAAACACTTTTAAAAAATCAAAGTATGCGTTCGCGTAACTTTGAATAAAGATAACTTTTCTCATAACCAACGTTTTTAAAAAAAATTCTGTATATGTTCACATGACACAAATAAAGTTTCACTTAAATTGGAAAAACTCCCTTATCCCACCCTTTCGCGGAAAATGAGGTGTGACAGCTCTGGCGACTCTGTTGGGGATCAAACCCAGATCTCTGGTTCAGGGTTCAAGAATTCGAGCTTTTAATATGATTTTACTTTGTTTGATTAAATTGTTGATATTATTGTCCTTCTGTGCCTAATGTGCTAAATGTCATTTATTTAACGCTTTGATATTTATTTGAACTGTATTTAAACAACCTTCTTACGCCTCCCTTCTGAGTCTTCTAAAATTGGTGCACAAGTTTGCGTGGCCTGCCTTTCTGTTAGTGGTCATACCAAGTAAGAATGGGGATGGATCAACCACTAGGCTGGATAGCCTTTTGTGCTACCAGTACGTCGCTCCCACCTCGGCTCGAGTTGTCCGCTCGGGTAAGCCATGTCTAGAACAAAACCGCTGGTTTAAACCTAGAATGACAAAACCTCATGCCGGATCCCTAGTAGGAACGCTTATTTGCATTACGTGCATTTTGACTTAAGGGACTCAACACAGGGGTTGGGTCCATCTAGGACAGGTGTACCAAAAAAAGAATGACCATCCTGATGCATCTTACCTGCTATGTGTACATTATTTGTTTCAGTTGTGGTTTTCATGGGTTGGACCAGTTCGTTCTTCCTGTTCCTTCGTTCGGATCTCTCCCTTTTTCATTCTACTTCCCACTGATGACAATTCTTGATGTGATGGTCAGTCTTTCCACATTTGTAGCATCCCTCGTTGGTTGGCCTTTCTGGAGCTTTTGCTTTGTTGTAGTTTCCACCTCTTGAGATGCCATTTTTCCTTATGAGGAAGTTTCTGAATTCCTTAGTAATCGTGGCCATCTCATCTTCCTCCAGATCTTCTCCTTCGGTGATTCTCAATGCTAGAATTCTTTCCTTCTTAGGTGCATCCATTTTCATGGTCTGCCTTTTAAGTTCGTAGGAGGTGAGGTTTCCAATTAGCTCGTCCAACCTGAGGGTTGCCATGTTTTTGGATTCCTGAATAGCAGTGATTTTGCTTTTCCATGAAATTGGTAAGACTCTTGTCAGGATCTTCTCCACCCTGTCCTCTTCAAGAATGATTCTTCCAAGAGAATTGAGTTCATTTGTCAGTGTTGTGAACCTCGTGTACATCTCTTGGATTGTCTCTCCTTCTTTCATAGTGAAATTTTCATACTAGAAGTATAGTAGAGTACCTCTTGATCTTTTCACTCGAGGTGTTCCTTCGTGGGATACTTGCAAGGTATCCCAAATTTCTTTGGCAGTGGTTCAACTTTGAATCCTACTATACTTGTCTGGACCAAGTCCACAAACTAGCCACTTTTTGGCCTTAGCATTTTTTTTCCACTTCTTCAAATCCTCAACAGTGCAGTCAACTCTAGTCTTTGGCACATCTACTCCTTCAGCAGTCTTCTTCATGGTGGCTAAAGGACCATCAATGACTATGTCCCAAAGTTCATAGTCTTATCCAATCAAGTGATCCTTCATCCTGTTCTTTCACCAGGAGTAATACTGGCCATTGAAAAGTGGTGGCCTTGCAGTTGATTGTCCTTCCTAGTTTCCAGGTGGTGCACTCATTTTGATCTTTTCCCAAGGTGTTAGCCTCTTCAAGGATAACCTGCTCTGATACCAATTGATGTTTTATACGTCAATACCACACAGG
>MDKH01061960.1:0-19450 GCA_005239495.1 Nicotiana undulata
ATATATATATATATATATATATATATATATATATATATCAGCTCATGCTTCTTTATGGATATTTTATCTACCACTGGGTTGTTATCTTTCGATATCATGATTTAACTTGTTATATTCAGTAACGGTGAACTATTTAATCAAATACAAAGGAACACTTAGTGAAATTTATGTTGACTTGCCTAACCCCGTTGTTGGGCGCCATCACGACCTGAGTTAGGATTTTGGGTCGTGACAATTAAGTCCCGTGTTTAAAGAACCTCACTGCCTACAGGGATTTCGCACCTGCGGCTCGAGGACCGCACCTGCGTTCTCGCACCGGCGAGACAATACTCGCACTTGCCGGACTGGGAAAGGGGACCAAGGCTCGCACCTGCGGAGAGGAGCCCGCACCTGTGAGAAAAGGGCAGCCCACCTGAAGCCGCACTTGCGAGGCTCGGACCGCAGGATCGGTCCCGCACCTGCGACTGGGCAACCGTACCAGCGGTCACACCAGATTTGGTGCACCAGGAGCTGCACATTGCTGGTTTTTGGCTTCGTTTTGTGCTCGAGCGGCACCTGGACCCACCCGAGCCCCCGTCCAAATATACCAAAAAGTCCCAAATCATAATACCGGTCGGGTCGTTACACAAACCTAACAAAAAAATAACTTTGAGTTATAATTTGATGCACACAAAACCTGACGGAGGTTTGTGCCTGAACTTCTACGTTTCCTCTGTATGCTTTTTTCGTCTTTCTCTTGGTTCTTTCAATAACAAGATTTTATTTATAAATATGAAATACCATACTTTAACCTTCTTTTTGATTTTTTTTATAGTATTTGGTTTTGTTGAAGGGAAGCTTCCAAATTTGGTAGGTAACATAGCTGACTGGCTATGCTCATTTATTTTCTCCTTTCCAGATTTTATATTTTGATTACAACTGAAATAGTAGGAAATAAAATACAGAATATAAGTAGGAAAAAAATCTAAATTGCATTTGTTTGGAGAGAAGAGGGGAGAGAGGAGGAAAAAAGGAAAAACGTGTAACTAAATCCCTTGAATGAAGTCACAAATAATGAATTTGGGAGCCTTTTAAGGTAGATTGTATATATTTTGTAACCAAAACTTGTTTATGCCGGGTAATTAGCTAAACATTAACATGTAATAATATTTCAAGTAGTGTATAGGAATGAAAATATCCCTTTAATATAATATAGATGTTTGAATTTGTCCTGCTGAGTTATTTGAAACTCAAGCCCAAGTTCCAGAACTGGGTTGCTTTCCCTGTTGGCTGAAGTTTGACGCTTCTTTAGGATCAATCTGGGCCTGGTTTGCTTTTGCCAACCCAATAGAAGAGTCCAATTTCCTCCTTTTACTAAAACTAGTATTAGTACCCCATGCGGTGCGCGGACACAAATCATGTTAAATTGTGACGTAGGTTGTTTGAATACACAACTTTCATAAAGAAATACTAGGGGTCTCTATGTTCTTGATTCCCCATGTGACATATTTGTTTAACCAAAGAATTAGATTCTTTGACCAAAGCTATTTTAGGATGAACATGGGTTACTGATAATCAAGAAAGTAATACGATTAATAAAGAAAAATCAAATAATAGATAATATTGTAGGATGCAGAAAAGTAAAAGTAGCTTGTATTCGAGAATTCAGATGATCTTATAGGTTACATTGCTTCCCTTTATATAGGGGTTTCCTAATATAACGTTTGATTCCTGCAATGATCGCTCATTAATGGCTAATTATTACATTAATGAGGCGTTACAGAGGATAACAGTAACTGTTATGTAGGAGTTATATAACGTACATGCCATTAACTGTTGATTCTCGAATCTGCCCGTAACCTTGTCTGGGTTCACTGTGACCGTATCTCTTCTTCGTCATTAAGTTTCCCGTGGTTGATGGACTCAAGGGTTTATTAACTGTGCCTCTTTGTTCTGAACCTCTTTACAGTTCCATGCCTATCTGTTGTGTTCTCCTTGGTCCACGTAGCTAGCTGAGTTGTCAAGCGTTTGATTACGTGTGAGCCTCTTTTTTATCAATACAGATAGTCCCCCCACTTACCATATATTTGTCGATGAATATTTGGTAAGTGGATACGCATTTATGGCAGGAATATTTTGCCATCGCTTTGTTCTGAAACGTTGTATCCTTTTATGAACACATGCATCGTTTGTCACTTCCGTTTAATTCTCCTTCCACGTGTCCTTTTCTAATTGGCTCTGCAATGACTCGGCACCTTCTAGGGCTTTTTGCGGCTGCATCAGTCCCGAAGTGACACCTTTAATTATGAATTTCCATCATTGTTTTCCATGTTTTGACGGTTGTCTTTGTGTATAAATTCCCTTCTTCCTTTCTTTACTTTCACGAAACATTTTATAACTTGTCTCTTTCTTTGTAAAGAATGTTTCTTTGCCTTTGTAAGTATGTCTTCATCAAACCAGCCTAAAAAGGTCATAGATGTAGAAAATTTAGCATCTTCTTCTGCTCCGACTAGGAGTCGGAGAGGAGGTAGGTTAAGAAGTTTGGGATCTACTTCCTCTCGAGGTTCTTCTTCTCAAATAGTTTCTCCACCTTCCGCTAGGTCTTTGCTTTATCCTAGGGCTAGATCTTCTCATTCTTCCTCCAGAGGTAAAGACAATCATCTCCGTGAACCCAAAGTTGACGAGATTATTCCTGATGAGTTTGTCTTCACTAAGGAAAACCCAGTTCTTGTTGACCAGTCTACTACTTTATATAGTGTAGAGAGATATCCAACTATTATCACTGAAGGTCATGTTCCTCTTGTTCGTAAAGAGTGTTCTTGGTGGTCTGATGTCCTTGTTTATGTCCCGAATAACAATCAAAGGATAACGTCTTATATGACTGGTTATTCCTTTGTTTATACCTATCCTTTTACATTAGGGTTTAGACCTCCCATTGATCCTGTCATCATCGAGTTCTGCCATTTTTTCAATATCTGTTTGGGACAAGTTGGTCCGCTGGTGTGGCAAGTATTCGCGTGTCTTAGAGTTTTGGCTTCCTTAGCTTCAGTTCCCTTTACTTTCAATCATCTTATTCACTTATATTCTCCTGTCTTGTTTCGTCAAGGGGTTTTTACTCTGGATGCTTGGAGTAAAAGAGTGTTAGTAACCCCTGGTGATGATAAAGATAGAGGTTGGTACCTTCGGTACGTCGTTGTCCCCACTGCTGGTTTAGTGGGTGAAGAAAATCTTCCCTTCCCTGAGAAATGGAAGCGTTCACGTAAGTACTTTTTTGGTTCGTGTCTATTTTCTTCTTTCATTAGACTTGGATTGTGTTATTAACACCGTATCTATTTTTCCTTTTCAGCAATCATGAATACTATTGAGAATGTTTCCGGTATTCGTGATTGGGTAGAAAAAATGTTGTCTGCCGCTCTTGTTGAAGAAAGATCCTGGAAATACTTTTCGGCGAAGTATGGTTGGCTTGTAAAGACCCATGGTAAGTGGAGTTTTTCTTACTTCCTGTCTTACCTGAGATTACTTTTATTCGTATTTAATTTTTCCCTTTTTGACAGGGTTTTCTGCCCGTGGGGTGTCTGCTTCATCTATCCCGAAGATGTCTTTGACTCAGGCTCAGGATATCCTTGCTAGTTCATCTTCCTCGAAGAGGAAAGTTAATGATCCCCGTTTCGCAGAAGAAGAGGAAGAAAGAGAGGGTGCTTTGGTGCACCGGTCACAAAGAAGGAGGGTAGTTTTGGATGATGAGTCTACCCCCGAGACCCTTCCTTCCGTGTTTGCAGTTAGACCCTCATCCTCTAGAGATGATTCACAGTCCCCGGTTCACGATTCTGTTGAGTACCTGTTCCATGAAGGCTTTGACCTCGCTTCTGATGATGTTCTCTTAGCTGCTGTTTTCCTCGACTCTTTAGGAGTGGAAGTTTCATCTGTTCCTCGTGTCTCTGCTGTTCCCACTCCTCTAGCCATTAAGGATTCTACCGTTTCTCTGCCAGTGGTTTCTTCAATTCCTCATTCATCCGTGCCTGCTATTGTGCCCGTGGCTCCTTCAATTCCTGGACCATCTTTTTCTGTTGCTGCTCCCTCCGTTCCTACTTCCATGCCTTCCATTAAGGAGGTAGGGTATTCCAGCAGGGAGATGCGGAGGGTTGTGATTGAGGTTCCAGCTGAAGGGAGTCTCTTTAAAAATACGGGTGAGCCTGAGGTGTAGCATAAACCTCTGATAGGTCCTGAAGAGAAAGCCAAACTTTCCAGCCATACAACTCTCACGTGGGCCAATGAAGTGGTGCATACTTCTTTGAAGGTATAGCGTAGCTTATTCTTACATCTGTATACTTTTCTATGTTTAAACAGTTTTACCATGTTTAACTGTTTAACTATTTTTTTGTAGATGCACCTTATTATCTTAGAGCTTATGAAAAGAGTTTCAAAATTGGATAATGAGTTGAAAGAACTGCGGGAGCAGCGAGTTGATTTTGATAATTTGAAGGCACAATACAATAGCTTGAGGGTAGATATGGATACTTTAGAAGAGGAAAGGAATACCTTGAGGAGACAGTTTAGGATCACATCAACGGAACTGACGGTAGAGAAGGCTTCTTCTAGCCAAGATGATAAGGATAAGAGTATTCTTGAATCCTCGTTTGCTGAACAATTGTCCCAAGCCTCGGAGGAGATCAGGAACTTGAAGCATCTTCTAGGGCAGAAGGAGGAATATTTTGGTGAGCTTGTACAGACTCTCTCTCAGACCCAAGAAGAACTGCGTGAAGCTTTAGACAAAGTCCGAACTTTGGAAGAGTCAGTTGTACCCTTGAGGGCCGCCCATGAAGCTGCTGAAGCCGAGAAAGATGGATTGAAGGTTGAGCTTCAGGCGTGGGCAAAAGATTATAATGATCTTGAAGAGGCATCTGCCGTTGATGTGAGCTGGGCGTACATGAATGCTCGCCTTGATACATTAATGGAGATGAGCCAAGAGGGTTTCGACCTCAATGCTGAAATTACTAAATCCAAGGAGGCCAAGGAGAATACCTAGCGAGGTCTTGAACTTTCTCCATCCGCTGATGAAACCCATGCTGCTCATGCATCTTCGCCTCAAGCTGATGTCGTTCCTCCTGAAGAAGTCAACTCTCCTCCTCATGAAAATTGAAGATCTGGTTTCCCTTGTTTTTTTACTTGGATTGGTGTGGTTACCCCCAGCTCCATCGGGGGTAAGTTTGAAAATCTAAAGTCCCCAACTGACAACTTAGGAGAACTAAAAAATGTAATTACTATGCGGCTAAGTACTAGTTAGTAGTTAGTTTTAACTTAGCCGTTATTTTAATATTAATGCAATTATAAGACTTTTGTTTCGAGCTTTGGTTTTACTCTTTAAGTCTATTGCATGTTTTGTTCTTCTGAGGTTTTTTTGTTTGTACCTCTTAACTTTTTGCATGAAAATGCATAAATCGCTTCGAACCTTTTCATAGTAGGTGAAGTGTTCGTATAAGATTTAAGACTTTGTTTATGAGTTAGGGACCTTTTTGATTGATATTGAATGAAGAAGACTTCTCAACTTCATTGTAATGCAATAGAGTGATAGGAATTTCTCACATGTTTAAAGATGTTTTGCGGGAAATTTTTGTTTGAACTTCCACGACATTTTACATGTGTTATGTTTATCATCTAAAACTCATGTTGCAACTGTTTTCTTTTAACAGATTTGATACTCACTTGTATTTCGCAACTGTTTTTCATAAGTAACAGTTTTTTCGAGTTAATACAAGGAAATAACTGTTTTTCATTAGTAACAGTTTTTGTAAGTACTGGGTTTTTACCCGCAACTGTTTTTATTTGCAACAGTTTTATAATAAATACGAGGGAAATGTTTCGTAATTCGTAACTATTTTATTTGATAACAGGTTTCTGAATAAGTACAAGGATTTTGATGTTTCATCCGTAACTGTTTTATTTGATAACAGTTTTCTATATGAGTACAGAGGTTTCGTAACTGTTTTTTGATCGTAACATTTTTTGAATAAGTACAATGATGATGATCTTTTACCCCTTACTGTTTTTGTAATAACAGCTTTTGTATTAGTGTAAATATGTACATTTCTTCCTCGTAGCTAATACTTTTCCTTTTAACCTGAACATGGTTCGAAGGTTTTTAAAGTCTAGGCTTTGTAATTCTTGTGCTGGAATCTTCAGTTCTTTCAATTTTGCTCGTATCACTTGACTTGCTGGGTAAATGGTTCTCTAGGCTCGAGCTTTTGACTTTCAGTAGTCTTCTTTGCTTCGTCTTGGCCTTCCATATTATATAGTCCCCCAAGTGTTTGAGCTTTGAAGAATGAAATCTCGAGCACTTTGATTATTCCTTCTTTATGGTCCTTTCCCTGAAAAAGGAAAACACACGGGACTCGAAGGTATATACTTTTTTAGATGATGACTGCTTAACCCTTTAAAACGTCCATCAGAAAGTGTAACCCTAGATCGGGAATTGTGTTATTTCCTCGTGTCTTTGCAGGTCTAATATCATCATCTAGTGATGGGATAGCTTTTTGCCTATCATCTAAAAAAGTTAGTAAAATTTAAATATTTAAAATAAAATCGAACATGCGATACCTGACCGGGGGTACTTCTTTTCCTTAGAAGTAGTACTTCTTCAAGTGGATGGCGTTCCAGCTCGTTGGTAGAATCCTGCCGTCCATGGTTTCCAACTCGTATGTGCCTTTCCCAGCTATGCCTCGGACTTTATAAGGTCCTTCCCAATTTGGATTCAGCTTGCCAGCACCCGCCTCTTTTGTCGATTGGAAAACCTTTTTAAGTACGAAGTCCCCAATATTAAAATATCTGAGATGAGCTTTACGGTTGTAATACTGCTCTATGATTTTCTTTTGAGCTGCCATCCGTATTAAAGCTGCTTCTCTTCGTGACTCGAGCAGGTCCAGATTGGTCTGGAGTTCGACATCATTTTTTGCTTCCGTAGCTGTTATAACCCATAAGCTTGGCTCGCCGATTTCCATGGCTATTAATGCCTCTGAGCCATAAACAAGTGCGAAGGGAGTCTCTCCCGTGGCTGTTTTTGATGTAGTTCTGTATGCCCATAACACTGCTGGTAAATCGTCGGGCCACTTTCCTTTGGCTTTATCTTACCGCTTCTTTATATTGTTGATGATGATTTTGTTTGTAGACTCAACTTGTCCATTAGCTACGGGATGATATGGCATTGAGGAAATTCGTTTAATTTGCCAACTCTCAAAGAATTCTGTGATCTGAGAGCCTATAAATTGTGGGCCATTATCACACACGATCTCTTTCGAAATCCCAAAATGACATATTATGTTTCGCCATAAGAAGCTTTTGACCTCCTTTTCCCGCACTTGCTTGAACGCTTCTGCTTCCACCCAATTCGTGAAATAATCAGTAAGTACGAGTAGAAATCGTACATGTGCTTTAGCTGGGGGAAGAGGTCCCACTATATCCATTCCCCATTTCATGAAGGGCCATGGTGATATGACTGAGTGCAGCAGTTCTGCTGGTCTATGCATATTGTTGGCGAACCTCTGACACCTGTCGCATTTGGATATGAAGTTCTTCGCATCTTCTTCCATCTTAGGCCAATAATACCCGGCTCGGATTAAGGTTTTTACCAAGGATCTTGCTCCTGCATGATTTCCACAGTGTCCTTCGTGGACTTCTTTTATCACGAACTATGTCTGATTAGGTTCGAGGCATTTAGCTAGGGGTCCACCGAACATTTTGCGATACAATGAGTTGCGTACTAGACAATATCGTGCTACTTTGCGGCGAAGCGCTTGAGCTGCTTTCTTGTCTTCAGGTATGGTACCATTCTGCAAAAAATTGAGAATTTCGTTTCTCCAATCCCAAGTTAAATTATTGGAAGATACCTCGTTCTTGTCTTGATCGATTGTTGAAAGGAAGAGGTGGACAACAATGGTGTTGTCTTTATTTGTTACTTCTGTAACTCCCGCGAGGTTTGCTAATACATCTGCTTCTGCATTTTCCTCTCTAGGTATTTGTATTATCTTCCACGTTTTGAACTGTCTTACAAGTTCCCGTGCCTTTTCTAGCTATTGTTGCATTCGATTTTCTCGAGTGATGTAAGTCCCTTGCATCTGATTTACCACCAATTGGGAATCACTGTTGATTACGATTTGCTCGATTGACAACTCCTGTGCCAGCTCTAAGCCTGCAATAACAACCTCGTACTCTGCTTTATTGTTAGTTATAGGGTAACATTTAATAGCCTGCCGTATCTTTTCACCCGTGGGTGATATTAAGCCGATGCCTAATTCGGCCCCTTTTATGTTAGAAGATCCATCTGTAAATAGAGTCCATTTACCAGGATTGACTCTGTTAAAGAGTTGTAATTCTTTTTCTACCTCAGGGGTAATACTGTTGCTAAAGTCAGCTACAAAATCAGCTAATATTTGTGATTTAATTGCTATTCTAGGCTGATATGTTATATCATGTTCACTTAATTCTATGACCCATTTGGCTAATCTCCCTGACAATTCTTGCTTATGCAAAATATTTCTTAAATGGTAGGAAGTCACAACAGTGATTGAATGACATTGAAAATAAGGGCGTAATTTTCTTGATGCCATTATTAAAGCTAAGGCTAATTTTTCCAGATGTGGATATCTAGTTTCAGCATCTAATAAAGTTTTACTTACGTAATAGATAGGTGATTTCTTACCTTTCTCTTCTCTTACCAGTACTGCACTTACAACAATTTCTGAAATAGCCAGGTGGATGTACAATCTTTCCACTTCTTTTGGCTTTGAGAGCAGTGGTGGCTTTGATAAATAAATCTTCAAATCTCTGAGGGCATGTTGACATTCTTCAGTCCATTCAAACTTATTTTGCTTTTTAAGAACTGAAAAGAATTTAAAGCTTTTTTCGGAAGACCTAGAAATAAATCTTCCTAAAGCTGCTATTCTTCCTGTCAATCTTCGAACCTCTTTTTTATTCGTTAAAATATCAGGTATTTCCTCTAAAGCTTTTATTTGAGCTGGATTTACCTCTATTCCTCTATTAGATACAAGGAATCCCAGGAACTTACCTGATTGCACTTCGAAAGCACATTTTTCTGGATTGAGCTTCATATTATACCTGCGTAAGATATCAAAAGTAGTAGAGAGATGCTGGAGATGATCTTCCGTTTGTGTTGATTTTACAAGCATATCATCAATATAGACTTCCATTGTCTTTCCTAAATGTTCTTGGAACATTTTAGTCACTAACCTTTGGTAGGTTGCTCCTGCATTTTTTAAGACAAAAGGCATGACTTTATAATAGTAAGTCCCCTTGTTAGTAATGAAGGAGGTTTTTTCCTCGTCTGAGGGATCCAGTTTAATCTGATTATAACCAGGGTATGCATCTAGAAAACTTAATAATTCATGACCTGCGGTAGCATCAATCATCTGATCTATATGTGGCAAAGGAAATGAATCTTTGGGGCAGGCTTTATTTAAATCAGTATAATCTATACACACCCTCAATTTGCCGTTCGTTTTAGGTACCACCACTGTGTTAGCTAGCCAGTTAGGATACTTTACCTCTCGTATGGAACCTATGTTCAAGAGTTTTTGGACTTCATCGTCAATTACTTGATTCTTGAACGGTCCTTGCTTTCTTTTCTTTTGTTTAACAGGTATAAAGAATGGATCTTCATTCAGTTTATGAGTCATCACTTCTGGTGGAATACCTGTCATATCTGAGTGGTACCATGCAAAACAATCCTCGTTAGCTTTTAAATAATCGATTAACATACCTTTTCGCTCGGGGGTTAACCTCTCCAGCAATCTCGTGCCAATATACAACTTTTTCTCGGGCTTTTGTTCAGATAGAAGAACAACCTCGAGTTCTTCCGTTGTTGTTTTGATATGCTCATCTTCTTCTGGTTCACGAATGAAGTGTGGTCTAGAATCTATGTCTGTGTGATCCAGCGTATTTCCGATGATAGTAGGATTTGTCTCGCTAGTGTCTTCTCCCGTACCTGTTTGAATATTCACTTCTTTTGTACATGATTGATCAGAGATTTTTTCCATACCTGTTTGTCCATTGGCCTCTGTTTGGAAGACTTATATATCTCCCGTATCTTTTTTGTTGTGAAGTGCTATCGAGTTTATATTCCTGAAAGTTTGTTGGTCACCTCTAATTTGCCTCACTCCCCATTCTGAAGGGAATTTTATTACCTGATGTAAGGTGGATGGGACCGCTTTCATATCATGAATCCACGGCCTTCCCAAAATAACATTGTAAGCCATCTCTGTATCAATGACTTGGAATTTCGTGTTTTTTACCACTCCTTCAGTGTAAGTGTTAAGTTCAATCTCCCATTTGGTTATCACTGTAGAATTATCGAACCCAGATATGGCTCGTGCCTTTGGGATCATTTGATTTTCCACTAGCATTTATTCCACGACTTTTATCAAAATGATATTGACTGAACTGCCTAGATCAATCAATACTCTTTTAACGTTAGTGTCATGAATAAGTAAGGATGTTACCAGTGTATCATTATGAGGAAGCATCAGTCCTCCAAAGTCTGCATCATCAAAGGTTATTTGATCTTCATTCGTTTCTTCTCGAACCCGCTTTCCATGGGTACTTGTGATCTTTGATGCTAATTGACAAACTATGACATTAACTTCCTCTCCCCCATGTATCACGTTAACAGTTCGCTTTGGAGAAGGAGGCTTTGGGGGCTCCTGCCTGTTCTTCATGTATGCCTGTTTACCTTTATCACTAAACAATTTTGTTAAATAGCCCTGTTTTAATAAATATTCTATTTCACCTTGTAAAAATCTACAATCTGCGGTTCTGTGTCCATGATCATTATGGAATTCACACCACTGATCTAGGTTTCTTCTATTTGGATTTGACCGCATTTCTTTGGGCCATTTAACTTTGTCTCCCATATTTCTTAGTATTGAAACAAGTTAAGTACTGCTTACGTTAAAGTAATGGTCCCTAATTCGGGTATTACCTCTTTACCGTTCATCTCGATCTTTCCTGGATCTAGATGAGGATGAGCCTATATCTCTTCCCGACAGTCTTGTATTTTTGAACCTGGGATGAGCAATGATATCTTCTTCTATTCTGGGTTTAGTACTATACTTGTTATACACATCGTTCCACGTCGTAGCTGGGAATTCTCTTAGACTTTCCTTGAGTCGTCTCGTGCCTTCTGAACTTTTATCGTTTAAGTTGCTCGCAAATGCCATGGCTGCCCAATTATCGGGCACCCTGGGTAATTGCATTCTTTCTCGTTGAAATCTGTCTACAAACTCACGGAGTAATTCCTTGTCTCCTTGCTTTATCTTGAATATGTCTTCCATTCTTTTCTCAACTTTTTGTGCACCAGAATGTGCTTTTATAAATGAATCTGCAAGCTCAGCAAAAGAATCAATAGAGTTTTCAGGGAGAAGAGAATACCAGGTTAAGGCTCCTTTTGTGAGTGTTTCCCCAAATTTCTTGACAAGGACTGATTCAATCTCTTGTTTTGTTAAGTCATTTCCTTTTACTCCGGTAGTGAAAGCAGTCACATGATCACGTGGGTCAGTTGTTCCATCATATTTGGGGCGTCTGGCATTTTAAACTTCTTAGGTATAGGCAAGGGTGTTGCACCTGCTTTCCAGGGTTGTTGAGAATATCTATCAACATCGATGCCTTTGATAATCGGTGGTACTGCAGGAATTTGCTCGATGCGATCGTTCTGTTCTTTCATTTGTTTCTGCATGGTTCGCAATTAATTTTGTAACTCAGAGCTATTAGTCATACCTAGTCTCGTTTCAAGAGATTCGTTAGTAGTATCACCTCTGGCTGAGTTTATTAACCCAGATTGAGGATTTTCCGCAATGATTGTATTATTGGGAGGCGGTGTTAGTGGTGTTGGTGGTGCCGGTGGCAATCCTCTTGCAAACTCTTGAAAAGCTTGCCCCACATATTCATAAATCATTTGCTTTATTCGATCCTGCTCAATCGATTGCTCATTATTGTTGCGATGGTTATCAGATCTTTCTGGAGATGACTCCCTTCAACCACGTGGGGTTCCTCGAGGAGATGGAACTGGGGTTTCATTCCCCTACTGATTGTTGTTGTCATTGTTGTTGTTGTTGTCGTTGTTGTTGGTGTTCGACATAGTTTAAAGGATATCGATTGGAAAATAGAATATGATTATCAGATTCCCGGTAACGGAACCAATTTGTTTAATCAAAGAATTAGATTCTTTGACCAAAGCTATTTTAGGATGAACACGGGTTACTGATAATCAAGGAATTAATACGATTAATAAAGAAAAATCAAATAATAGACAATATTGTAGGATGCAGAAAAGTAAAAGTAGCTTGAATTCGAGAATTCAGATGATCTTATAGGTTACATTGCTTCCCTTTATATGGGGGTTTCCTAATATAACGTTTGATTCCTGCAATGATCGCTCATTAATGGCTAATTATTACATTAATGAGGCATTACAGAGGATAACTGTAACTGTTATGTAGGAGTTATATAACGTACAGTCCATTAACTGTTGATTCTCGAATCTGCCCATAACCTTGTCTGGGTTCACTATGACCGTATCTCTTCTTCGTCATTAAGTTTCCCGTGGTTGATGGACTCAAGGGTTTATTAACCGTGCCTCTTTGTTCCAAACCTCTTTACAGTTCCATGCCTATCTGTTGTGTTCTCCTTGGTCCACGTAGCTAGCTGAGTTGTCAAGAGTTTGCTTTCGTGTGAGCCTCTTTTTTACCAATACAATATTATTATACCTTCTATTCATGGGTCTCAACATAATATGCAGTTGATAAAGTTTATCTAAAAGGAATGTTGAAATTATTGACATATTTTCATGCATTTCATTCATTTATACATGTACATTGACCGATGACCAGATGGTGTTATATACACATTTTTATATGTTTATATATGTATATGAGATATTGAAAAAGGTTACCACGTTATATACGCACCACCACCTGATCAATTGGTATATGTTTATGATGTTGCCCACAGTGGCCGAGATGACATGGTGGGATGCCCTCAGAGGCTTGATGATGTTATGTACACTTACACATATGCCTGACACGACATTTATATGCACGTGCATGACATTATAGATGTTTCAGGATTTTCAAAGTTATTCAGACTTACAGATGGATTTCTTTATTCCATGTTTCATCCATGTCTTGTATGTACTGATTCTCATGCCTTACATACTCAGTACATTATTCGCACTGACGCCCTATTTCTCGGGGCCTGCGTTTCATGTCCGCAGGTGCAGGTAGACAAACTGATTGTCCCCCTTCTTAGGATCCTTGATCAGCGAGAGTTGGCGTGCTCCACCTGATCCGGAGCTGCCTTTGATTTTGGTACGATATGCTTGTATGTATATATATGGGTATGACGTGACTCAGCCTCGTCTTTGTACAATTGTATTTCAATTAAAGGTGTTTAGATAGTTATGTATAGTTGGATAGCATATGGCCTTATCGGCTTTCAGATTTGGGTATATAGTGGACTATAGCAGCCTTGCCGGCTCGCCCATTGTATTCCGCATGTATATGTACATATGCCTTTTTGGCAAGTTTTCTTCATGTATGTTATTCTCGTAATAATCAGATGTCATTCAGGTTTATATCTTAGATGCATGCTTAGGGGTGTTCGAGATGTAAGACTCGGGCACCCGTCACGGCCCATCTGTTTGGGTCGTGACAAAAGTGGTATCAGAGCAGTTCTGTCCTAGGGTTGTCTACAGACCGTGTCTAGTAGAGTCATGTTTATGGGTGTGTTGTGCACCACACTTATAGTCATGAGGCTACAGCACATATAGGATGCTATCCTCTCTTTTATCTCAGATCGTGCAATATAAGAATTCATGTTCCTAACAATATGTTACGTTTTCAACGATGCCTCCGAAGACTACAGTCGTCAAGAAGGGAAAGTTTGTGGCTGGCGAGACTACTAGTCGAGTGCCACGAGTTACCAGGGCTCGAGGAGAGTCTCATAGTGAGATTCCATCTCAGACTTCACATACCCCGCCCTTTCCATAAGAGCTCTAGACACCAGCTCCAGCGCCCGCCCCTGCACATTCAGCCCCTCGGCCAGATGCACTGGGTCAGGAGATGAGAGATAGTATTCACCTAATAACTCGATTAGTAGTCGCACAGGCTCGGCGTTAGGAAGTAGGTATTGGTGATGCAGTTAGGTCCATCAGTGCGAGGGTTCGTGACTTCATTAATTTAGACCCTCCAGTATTCGTTGGGGCAGATCTAAACGAGGACCCTTAGGTATTTATTTATAGAATGCAGAGGACATTAAGGGTAATGAAGGCCACTGCGACTAAGTCAGTTGAGCTAGCTTCCTATAGACTCCAAGATGTTGCAGTTAATTGGTACGAGTCTTGGGAATTGTACAGAGGTGAGGATGCCTCTCCAGCAGTATGGCAGGAGTTTACAAAAGCTTTTCTTCGTCATTATCTGCCACCAGAGCTTAGACGGGACAACGTTGCAGGTTCTTGACCCTTCGACAGGGTAACATGAGTGCTCGGGAGTACAGTCTTCAGTTTGATTCGTTAGCTAGGTATGCTCCCACTATTATATCTAAGATGGAGGATCGGGTTCACCGATTCGTGATGGGATTAGAGCCGCACTTGCTTAACTATTGTATATCGGTCTCACTTCAGCTGACATGGATATTTATCATATTCAGGCATACGCTCAGTGTGTAGAGGAGCGTAAGTAGAAACACAGGGCAAATCGTGAGCATGATAGGGCCCATAATAAGAGAGTGAGGTCTTCATGTCCTTCTGGTGAGTTCCGAGGTGGTCAGAGACAATAGTACTTTAGGTATCCAGTCTAGCCATATGTTAGCGCACCCCCCCCCCCCCCCCCCCCACCCAAGTTTGGCGGTAAGAGATTTGATCGTTCAATATATTCAGGGCCTGGTCAGAATTCCAGGGCCTCAGGTTCTCAGTATGGTGGTGAGTCAAGTCAAATGAGTTCACCCTTGCCACGATATACTCGGTGTGGTAAGCAGCATGTCGGGAAGTGCCACATGGAATTGGGTGTTTGTTATAATTGTGGTTATCCGAACTACGTTATGAGGGATTGTCCGACAAGGAGTGATGCAAGCATAGCTCAGCGAGCGCGATCTGTAACTTGTTTGTCATCATTAGTACGCCCCACTAGGAAAGGTTCACAAGCACCATGAGTCGTGGTAGAGGTGGAACATCTACCATATACTCATCCAATATCTATTCCACTCAATAGAATGGCCCCCGCAGAGCTAAAAAAGTTGAAGGAACAACTAAAGGACTTGCTTGAAAAAGGCTTTATTAGGCCTCGTACATCACCGTGGGGAGCACCTGTGTTATTTGTGAGAAAGAAAGATGGTTCCTTATGGATGTGTATTGATTATAGATAGTTGAATAAGGTGGCAAGAATAATTACCCGCTCCCGAGGATTGATGATTTATTTGATCGGTTGCAAGGTGCCAAGTGTTTTACAAAGATAGACTTGAGGTCCGAGTACCATCAGGTAAGAGTTAAGGAGGGAGATATTCCGAATACAGCATTCAGGACCAGATACGGGCACTTTGATTTTCGTGTTATGTCGTTCGACTTGACCAATGCCCCAGCAATATTCATGGATTTAATGAACTGTGTGTTCAGTTCCTTTTTAGACCTACTCGTAATTGTATTTATCTATGATATACTGGTGTATTCTCGTTCAGAGGCCGAGAAAACAGATCATTTGCGTATTGTGCTCAGAGTTCTACGAAAAGGGAAGTTGTATGCAAAATTCTCTAAATGTGAATTCTGGTTGAACTCTGTAGCTTTCCTTGGGTATATCATTTCGGGTGAAGGCATCCGGGTGGATACACAAAATATTGAGGCAGTAAAGACTTGGCCTAGACCCACAACACCGACTGGGGTTCGTAGATTTCTCGGTTTGGCATGCTATTACAGGAGATTTGTAGAGGGATTTTCTTCCCTTTCAGCACATTTGACAAAGTTGACTAAGAAGGGAGAAAAGTTTCAATGGACTAATGCTTGTGAACGGAGTTTCCTAGCATTAAAGGACATATTAACTTCAACACTGGTTCTAACGCTCCTAGAAGGGACCGATGGCTACGTTGTCTATTGTGATTCTTTAGGCATTGGATTGGGTTGTGTGCTGATGCAGCATGGTAAGGTTGTAGCTTATGCTTCTAGACAACTAATAAAGCACGAGAAGAACTACCCGACTCACGACTTAGAGTTAGCCGCGGTGATTCATGCACTATAGATTTGGAGGCACTACTTGTATGGAATTTATGTTGATATCTATACGGATCATAAGAGCCTCCAGTATATCTTTAGTCAAAAGGAATTGAATTTACGTCAAAGGAGATGGTTGGAGCTACTTAAAGACTATGATTTTGATATTTTATACCATCCGGCGAAGGCGAACGTGGTAGACTACGCCCTCAGCCGTAGATCTATGGATAGCCTGTCATATTTACAGCTAGAAAAGAGGGGAATAGCCCGTGAGCTTAGTCATCTAGATAGTTGGTGTTCTCTTACTGTACTCAAGTGATATTGGAATTATTATTCAAGATACGACAACATCCTCCTTAGTAACTGAAGTAAAGGAACGCCAGTACGAGGATCATGTGTTAGTTCATTATAGGGATACCACCCCTCAGAAGGAGAAGGCACCGTTTGAAATTACAGGAGATGGGGTCCTCAGATATCAAGGACGATTATGTGCCCCTAATGTTGTAGGGCTGCTTCGGCAGGTTATTGGACAAACTCACTATTCTTGTTATTCTATCCATCCCGGAGCGACAAAGATGTATCATGATATCAGGGAAGTATACTGGTGGGACGGAATGAAAAAGGATAAAGAAGAGTTTGTTGCTTAGTGTCCTAACTGTCAGTAGGTGAATATCAAGCGTCAAAAACCCGGTGTATTATTGCAGGATATGGAGATTTCGACTTGGAAATGGGAATTAATCAATATGGATTTCATCGTAGGCTCACCTCGTATCCAGTGTAAGTTCGATTCGATAAGGGTGATTGCTGATAGGCTTACAAAGTCGGCTCATTTTCTTCCCGTTAGGACTACATATTCCGCAGAGGATTATGCAAGGTTTTATATTAAGGAGATATTATGACTGCATGGTGTCCATGTATCTATTATCTCGGATAGAGGAGCTCAATTTACAGCTAACTTCTGGAGGTCCATCCAAAAGAATTGGGGACTCAGGTAAGTCTTAGAACAATATTTCATCCCCATACAGACGAACAGGTTGAGCGTACTATTCAGACACTTGAGGATATGTTACGAGCTTGTGTGATAGACTTCAAAGGTAGCTGGGATGATCATTTGCCGCTTATTGAGTTCGCATATAATTATAGCTACCATTCCAGTATGTAGATGGCTCCATACGAAGCTCTTTACGGACGGAAGTGTAGGTCGCCTATAGGGTGGTTTGATGTTGGGGAAACTACATTAATAGGACCACAATCGGTACAACAGGCAATCGAGAAATTTAAGCTCATACAAGAAAGGCTATTAGCAGCTCAAAGCCGTCAGAAGTCTTATGCGGATAATCGACGGCAAGGCTTGTAGTTCAGGTTGACGACTGGGTATTCCTAAAGGTATCACCGATGAAATGTGTTATGAGGTAACTTAGCCCTGGGTACATTGGACCATATAGGATCACACGCTAGGTAAGCCAGGTAGTATATGAGTTAGACTTGCCTTCAGACTTAGAGTCTGTACATCCAGTCTTTCATATATCTATGCTCCATAAATGTATCGGAAATCCTTCCAGAATCGTGTAAGTTGACAACGTTCAAGTCACAGAGCAGCTATCATATGAAGAAACTCCCATTGCTATATTAGACAGACAGATTCGGAGATTGAGAACTAAAGACGTAGCTTCTGTGAAAGTACTTTGGAAAAATAATAATGTGGAAGAAATGACTTGGGAGGCCGAGGAAGACATGTTGTATCGATATCCCTACTTATTTCCTCCTCCAGAGAAGGGTCCGAATGAGACATCACAACCTTAAGGTACATGTATGGATTCTTGTGTTAATTATTGTCATTGGCCATGTGAGGCCATTGTCGTTATTGATGATTATGGTCCTATGTGGCATTGAATTATTGAGTTTCTACAGGAAGGGTTGGTGGTATTATTGTTACAAAGGGGACTCTGCCAAAGTTATATAGATCCCAGGGAGTTAAACATTCAAGGACGAATGTTTCTAAGTGGGGAAGGATGTTATATCTCGCGTTTTTGTACGTTAAAGTTTCGTCTTCAGTTAATTGACATAGACTCGGGGATGAGATTATCTTGAGGTTAGCATATTTATACTATTTATAACAAGCGATAAGTAAGTGACATGAATGATAAAGGGTACACGAATTAAATAAAATGAGTTTTGTATAAGGTTGTCGATTTGAGATAAAATACGGTCCGAGCTATAATACCCGATATTTATGGACTAGTACCATACAAGGTACTGTGATAACCCAAAAGGTCATCCTAAGTAATTCTAGCTAAATCTGTGTTCCGAGGCCCCGAAAGCCTCCGTTAATCTTACCTTGATATGCGTGCGCAGCCCGGGAATGTAGCCGGGAAGTCCTTATGTTGAAATTTGATGAAAAATAGAATTTATGATAATTAAATGAATAAAGTTGACTATGGTCAACATTTTTGGTAAACGGACCTGGACCCGTGATGTGATGGTCCCGGAGGGTCCGTAGGAAAATATGGGACCTGGGCGTATGCCCGGAATCGAATTCCGAGGTCCTAAGTCCGAGAAATGAATTTTTAAAGAAAATTATTTTCTGAAAATAATAAAGGCTTATGAAAATGAACCTTGATGTGAAACATGCGCTGTCGGGCCCGTATTATGGTTCGGGAGCCTAGAACAGGTTTATTATATGTTATTTGTCTTATCTGTGAAATTTGGTGTAAAACGGACTTGATTTGACGGGTTTCGCATCAAAATGGGAAATTTAGAGTTAGCAAAGTGTTGAGGATTTTCATAAAACTTGAAATTTGGTTAGGAATGTGATTTTATGCTACCGAGGTCCGAATGCAATTCCAAGATCGGGAATAATTCCGTTATGTTATTTATGACTTGTCTGCAAAATTTGAAGTCATTCCGAGTTGTATAGGTCGGTTCGGCGCATCGTTATAGAATTCTAGAATTTCAAAGTTCTTAAGTTTTGAATTCAGGGGTTTTGGAGGGCGATTTTGAGTTTAAGCGTTGTGTGGAGTGTTCCGTGGGCTCGAGCAAGTCCGTTTAATGATTTGGGACTTGTTGGTATATTTGGACGGGGGCTCGGGTGGGCCCAAGTGCCTCCCGGACCCCGCACGAGGCCCGAAACCAGCAAAAATCACAGCTGGCGCACAGCAGCTGGTGTGACCGCAGGTGCGGTTGCCCAGCCGCAGGTGCGGGACCGCACCTGCG
>ML243130.1:0-34320 GCA_005239495.1 Nicotiana undulata
GTTACGGATGAAAAAGCATTTCCCTCGTACTTATTAAAAACTGTTGTTAACAAAAACAGTTACAGGTAAAAACCCCAATCTTTATAAAAACTATTACTAATGAAAAACAGTTGTTCCCTTGTATTAACTAGAAAAAAACTGTTACTTATGAAAAACAGTTATGAAATACAAGTATATATCAAATTTGTTAAATAAAAATAGTTGCAACATGAGTTTTAGACGATAATCAAAACACATGTAAAATGTCGCGGAAGTTCAAACAAAAAACTTTCCTCAGAAACATTCTTAAACATGTGAAAAATTCCTATCACTCTATTGCATTATTACACCATTATGAAGTTGAGACGTCTTCTTCATTAAGTGTCAATCAAAAAAGGGCCCTCTTTAATAAACATAGCCTACTACAAAAAAGGCTCACATTTTATATACAACACCGTGCCTACTACGAAAAGGTACGAGTGATTTTGGCATCTTCATGCAAATATTCAGAGGTAAAACAAAAACATCAAAAATCAAAACATGCAAAAGACTTAAGAGTGAAACAAAAGCTCAAAGTAAAAAAGTCATAACTTGCATATATTCAAAAAAGCGCGGATAAGTAAGAACTAAGTACTAACTAGTACTTAACCGCATACAATTTATACATTAAGGTGCCCCTAAGTTGTCAGTTGGGGACTTTAAAAGGATCCAAATTTACCTTCGATGGAGCTTGGTGTAATCACCAATCAAATAAAAAAAGAGAGGGTGAATCAACACTTTAATCTTCTTGAGGAGGAATATTGACTTCATCACTGGCAGGAGGAACAGGAGCAACTTGGGACGAAGAAGCACGATCAGCAGGAGTCTCACCATCAGGTGAAGAAAGGTTATGACCTTGTTGAGCCTTCTCTATGGCTTCCTTAGTTTTAGCTATTTCAGCACTAAGGTCGAAACCCTCTTGACTCATTTCCGTCAATGTGTCAAGGCGAGAATTCATGTTCGCCCAGCTCACATCGACAGCAGCCGTCTCTTCGAGATCTTCAATATCTTTCGCCCATACTTGAAGCTCAGCTCTTAGACCGCCCTTCTCCGCTTCAGCAGCTTCATGGGAAGCCCTCAAAGGTACTATCAACTCCTCCAGAGATTGGACTCTGTCTAAAGCATTACGAAGATCCTCCTGAGTCCGGGTGAGTGATTGCACAAGCTCGCCTGAGTATTCCTCCTTCTGCCCCAACAAGTCTTTAAGGTTCCTAGCTTCTTCTGAGGCACGAGATAATTGCTCCGCAAATGAAGACTCGAGAATGCTCTTATCCTTATCAGCCTGATTGGAAGAAGCCTTCTCCACTGCTAGTTCTGCTGACATGATTCTTATCTGTCGCTTCAAAGTATTTCTTTCTTCTTCTAAGGCATCCATGTCGATCCTTAAGCTATCATAATGTCCCTTCCAATTCCCTGCTTCAGCATGCCACTCCTTTAACTCTTGCTCCGTATTAGAAATCCTTTTCATAAGCTCTATGCCTATAAGATTGGTCTGCAAAAAAGGAAATCAATTAGACACTATAGATGTCATATACAAAAATGAAATAAGAGGAAATGCATTTTTACCTTCAAAGAAGAATGGACGACTTCATTAGCCCATGTAAGGGTGCTATGGCTATAAAGCTTGTTCTTCTCTGTCGGGCCAATCAAAGGCTTCAACCACACTTCGGGTTGGCCGGATTTCATAAAAAGGCTCCCACCAGCCAGAACCTCAATAAGCACTTGCCTCATCTCCTTGCTGGAAGACCCTACTTCTCTAATATGAGGCACGAAAGCAGGCGAAGCAGGCTGAGGTAAAGGAGCCACAAGTAGGGAAATTTGTGGAGCAGAAGGAGTAACAGGCACGGAAATTCGAGGTGGTGAAAGAACCACGGGCATGGCAGCAGCAGGAGTAGTAATAGCTAAGGGAATGGAGGAAATAGCAGAAGCAGACGAACGAGCTTCTCTGAAAGAAGCGGAAAAGACAACCAAGGGGACTTCCTCAATACCAGGACCAAAACCTTCATGAAACAAGTGATTCGCAGATTCATGCGCAGGAGAGGGAGAAACATCTTCAGAGGTAGAGGATATGACTTCAGACACGGAAGGCACAACCTCGGGTGAAGACTCTTCATCCAAAATCACCCTCCTTCTTCGTGACATGTGCACCAAAGTGCCCTCTCCTTCTTCTTCTACAGACCGGCTCAACAACCTTCCTCTTCGAGGAAGAAGAACCAGCAATAATCTCTTGAGCCTGAGCCAAAGACATCTTCATAATGGACGTAGCAGACACCCCACGAGCAGAAAACCCTATCAAAAGGAAAAAGGTTAAGCAAAAAAGGAAAAAGGGCTTGAGTAAGGAAAGAAGCAGAAACAAAAGCTTCACTTACCGTGGGTCTTTACTTGCCAACCGTACTTCCCAGAGAAGTACTTCTAGGATATTTCTTCTAGGGGAGCAATAGACAACAATTTTTCTACCCAATCACGGATACCGGAGACATTCTCAACAGTACCCATAATTGCTGAAGGAAGAAGAAACAAATACGGTGTTAATAAAACACCTCAAGTAAAAAGAATAAAAGTAACAAATGTGAGCTAAAATATACTCACGTGCACGATTCCACTTCTCAGGGAAGGGAAGATTTTCCTCACCCACTAAACCAGCAGTGGGCACAACGACATATCGGAGGTACCAACCTCTGTCCTTATCATCTCCAAGGGTTACCAATACTCTTTTACTCCTAGCAGCCAGAGTAAAAACCCCTTGCCAGAATAAGGCAGAAGAATAAAGATGAATAAGATGGTTAAAAGTAAAGTGAACCGAGGCTAAAGTAGCTAAACTCCTAAGACTTGCGACAACTCGCCATACAAGCAGACCAATTTGCCCTAAGCAAATATTGAAGAAACGACAGAATTCGATTATGACGGATCGATGGGAGGTCTAAACCATAAAATAAAAGGGTACTTATAAACAAAAGAATATCCCGTCTTATAAGACATTATTCTTTGATCGCTATTCGGAATATATACAGGGAAATCAGACCTCCAAAAACATTCCCTACGAACAAGAGAAATCTGACCTTCAGTAATGAGAGTGGGATATCTCTCAACACTATCAAGGGAAGAAGACTGATCTACGAGGACCTGATTGTTCCTAGTAAAGACAAACTCGGCAGGAATGATTTCGTCAACTCGAGGTTCACGAAGGTGTTGATCTTTACCTCTAGACAAAGACCAGGAAGCCCTAGCCCTTGGAGAAACTAAAGACCTAGCAGAAGGAGGGGAGACTATCTGAGAATAAGAAGAGCCTCTCGAAGGAGTGGATCCTAGACTCCTTAGTCTACCACCCCTCCGACTCCTAGTCGGAGTACAAGAAGGTGTTAAACTCTCAACTTCTATCACTCTTTTGGGTTGATTCGAAGAAGACATGTTTATGAAGGCAAGAAAAAGTTATTTAAAAGTAAAAGAGACAAGGTGGAAAGTGTTTCGTGGAAGTAAAGAAAAGAAGAGAGGTATTTATACTTGAGGACAGTCGTCAAATATGGGAAAAACAATGATAAAAAGTCATAATTGAAGTGTCACTTCGTGACTGACGTAGCCGCAAAAAGCCCTAAAAGGCGCCGAGTAAATGCAGAGCCAATCCGGAAGGGACACGTGGTTTAAGCATTAAATGGAAGTGACAAAGGACTCCTATATTCAGAGAAGGATACAATGTTTCAAGGAAAAGCGGCGGAAAAATATTCCCGCCATAAATGCGTATCTACTTATCAAATATTAATCGATAAATAAATGGTAAGTGGGGGGACTATCTGTATTGGTAAAAAAAGTTTCACACGTAAGGTGAATCATGACAAATCAGCCAGCTACGTGGACCAAGGAAAATGCGGCAGCTGGATATGATTCTATAAAGAGGTACGGAACAAAGAGTCGTGGATCAATAAACCTACGAGGTAATCAGCCACAGGAAACTCAACCTGATTGAGAAAGGAAAGAGACATGGTTAGAATGAATCCAGATAGAGCTACGGGCAGATTCAGGAATCCGCAATTAATGATTCATACGTTATGTAACCTTTATACAACAGTTACGATTGCCCTTTATAACGCCTCATTAATGTAATAATTAATCATTAATGGACGATCATTGCAAGAAGTAGACATTATATTAAGAAACCCCATATATAAAGGAGGGGAATGTAACTTGTAAAAGAGAGGCAAGACTTTGAATATAATATATTTTACTTTCTGGGCATCATACTATTGCTTTTTTACTTATTCTTCTTTATTTAATCATATTTTCTTGATTATCAGTAACCCGCGTTCATCCTAAAAATAGCTTTGGTCAAAGAATCTAATTCTTTGGTTAAACAATTAGAACAGAGGTTGTTAAAAAATTCATGGTCATTATCTGATCTAAAGGCTTTAACAGTGGTTGAAAATTGATTTCAACAAGATGTAGAAATTCAGTTAAAATGACATACACATCACTTTTTAACCTCAAAAGAAAGGTCCAAGTCATTCTTGAATAGTTATCAACAAGAGTAAGAAAATATTGGAATCCATTGTAAGTACAGACTCTATATGGACCCCACACATCCATATGTACAAGTTGAAAGACACAATTAGACTTGGAAGTACTAACATGGAAATGTAGCCTAGTTTGTTTAGCTAGTGGACATACAGAACAGTGACAAGTAGAAATACAGGACAATTGTTTATTTAGGTTAGGGATCTTTTTCAATATTGCAAGAGGTGCATGACCCAACCTTTGGTGCTATAATGCACTTGAGTTAGACTGAATTGAAGCAGACACACAATCAGATATAGAAGTAGTAGAAGGTGTTGAAGCAGACACACAATTAGAAGCAGAAGTAGTAACAGGTGTTGAGGGATTGAGGATGTAGAGACCACCCTTGAGTTTACCAATCCCCTTCACCATGCCACTGAAGAGGTCCTGAAAGACACAAAAATTAGGATAGAAATGAACTGAATTGTTTAACTCTTTTATATATCTAGAAATAGAGAGTAGATTAAATTGGAATTCAGGAACATAAAGAACATCATAAAGGATTTCTGAGTTAGGCAAAGTGCATGATCCAGTATGAGTAATTTTAGTACTATTTCCATTTGGTAAACCTACAGTAGGTGATTTGAGTTCAGGTACAAGGTATATTGATGCTAGTAAATGTAAGGCAGAAACAATGTGATTAGAAGCCTCAGTATATATAATCCAAGGACTTTGGTTAGAGGTAGAGTTACCTTCCATGTTGGCTGAGGCATCAGGTCCCTTTTCTTTATTCAGCATCTTGTGAATTTGTTGATATTGTTCGACAGTGAAAGTCTGGACAGTTGGAATAGCATTCCTATGCACACTAGTGTTAACTTCCTCCCCAACAATCACATTATGTGCTACAACTGATGATTATTCATATGATTTTCTTCTTCTGTTGTTGAACTTGAATCCAGATAGATATCAAATCAATTTGTAGCAACCTTCCCTCGTATAACCCTTCATTTTTCAGTAATCATAGTATAATCCAACATTTCTCTTAGGCTTAACATTGAAGGCATTGGCAGAAACTAGTGCAGTATATGATCAATATACACATGAGCATTTCCTAATATACCACCTTGTGTTACTAAACCATTGTTCTTCCTATGACTTTCTTCCTGAATAATCATGGAGTAGGCTTGATCAAGAGAGGGTGTCGGATACATCATGAGAATTTGTCTCATTTGTGGTACATATGTGTCATTTTATCCTATCAAAAATTTCATGAGTTTTTGTTGGCATAAAAATTCAATGAATGGTCCTGACCTCTCACAATCACAAGGTTCTGGAATCAACGACTCAAATTCATCCCACAAATCATTTAGGTTTGAAAAATACACTGATACACTAGAAACTCCATGTACCAATGAGCTAATCTCCATTTTCATGTGATAGATTTTGGTTGAATTTACCTTATCAAACCTGGTCTTCAACACAATCCAGACTTTCTGCGCATTTGAGGAGAATACAATTCCCTTTCTAAGCTCTTTCACCACTGAGCTCATTATCCACGATTGCACAATTGCATTGCATCGATCCCATTGACGCAATTGGAAGGTATTGTCAATATACAAATCTCTAGTGCACGTTCCATCAATAAACTCCAATTTATTCTTCCCAAGGAGTGACATTTTCATAGATCGACTCCATTCCGAATAATTTTCAGTTCCTATGAGTAATTGTGGGACGATCTGTAATCAGGTGTGTCGTAGGGATGTACATACAAAGGATCATTACAATCAATGTGTTGATTGTTTGCATGTGAAGATCTTGCTGAGTTTTCAACTGTATTATTCACCATTGAAGACTATTTTTGATGTTTTGATATCAGAAATTGAGCTTGAGAGACGGCGATGAATTGAGAAAATAATTAACCTAAAACTGAGATAAATCGAAGAAGAGAGAGAGAGAGAGAGAGAGAGAGAGAGAGAGAGAGAGAGGGGGAATTTGAAGACCCGAGTCCGTCGCTCAGATTCGCCGAGCATCGTGGCTCTGATACCATGTTAAAGATAACCCTAGGGTAGCCATTAGAGAGTTCTGATCTGTTGGTGAAGAAGAAGAAGATTATAGAGAGTGAAAAATATGACGCTTTTATTCAGTGTAATGAATTAACCGTCTGAAAAGTGATTGTGCATATTTATATATATATATATACACACACACACACACACACACACACACACACACACTAATGCACTCAACTAACTAACAACCCTTATACACAAGTGATGACTAACTATTCTAACTGATTCTAGAAGTGTACAACCTAAAAAGCTAACTGTTCAATCACTACTTATCTCCACAATTAGTTAGAAATACAAATTACAATCTTTATAATTATAAAATTATTTGAACTTGTGTTTCTTAGCTTATTAAACAGTTGTAGCTAAGCCTTAGTTGTCTGTGAAATTCGACTCCGGACATTTAGACCGGATTATATTTACAGCGACCGCTTATCCTTTTTAGGACTAGAGTTGGACTTGATCAATAATTAATTCGTCCTGCTTAAAATTTTCCAAGTGTTCTTAGTGAATTGTTAACTTGTTATAAATATATATTATATTATGGATGTTCATAAGCTTCCTGAAGAAGCTTATCCATATGGGACTCCGCCGTAAATATGTTTATCTATTTGGTATTGGAAATACGCTTCCTGAAGAAATTTATCATTTCAGTATTCAGTTATGGATAAATATTACCTCCGGTAGAAGATTATCTATGTCTGGTACAGTAGCAGCTTACACAGCAGCTTGCAGTAGCTTACACATCAGCTTACAGTAGCAGCTTGCAGTAGCTTACACAGCAGCTTGTTATAGCAGCTTACAAGCATCTTACACAGCAGCTTGTAGTAGCAGGTTCCTTCTTCTATAAATAGAGGAGATTTCAGTTCATTATGTACATCAGTTTGAAAGTTGAATAAGACATCAATCTCTCTCTCTATACTTGTCTTTGGTTTATTTCTTTACAGTCGTTATTTTATAACATAACTAACATTCATAGCATGTGAATTATTCCATTTTCTTATCTTTCAAGTTTATCGTAAAGCACCTATTCTCTAGGATGAAATCCACCAAAAAATCTAAAAAGAAAAACGAAAAGAATATCAAAATACCATATAGTGGTGAAGTAATCTAGAGGCAAGCAACATTTTAATAATTTGTCTAATTTACCATCATTTTTTGCAATGGAGGGATTTGCATATGGTGTTTATTGACCTAAAGAATGCATATTACAAGGTCCCTAGGGTCGTCCTTTGGAGGTGAAAGGTGTGTCGGTGGCTTACATTAGGGCGATAAAGGATATGTATGTTGGAGCTATGACTCGAGTTAGGACTGTGGGAGGTGACTCAGAGCCTTTTCCGGTGGTTATGGGGTTACACCAAGGATCTGCGCTTAGCCCATTCTTATTTTCTCTGGCGATGGACGCTCTGACACACCATATCCAAGGAGAGGTGCCATGGTGTATGTTGTTCGCTGATGATATATTTTTGATTGATGTGACGCGAGGCAGTGTTGATGAGAGACTGGAGGTATGGAGGTAGGCCCTGGAGTCTAAATGTTTCAAGTTGAGTAGGACTAAGACAGAATATATGGAATGTAAGTTCAACAACATGATGGGGGAAGCAGATGTGGAAGTCAGGCTTGACTCACAAGTCATCCTCAAGAGAGAAAGTTTTAAGTACTTAGGGTCAATTATTCAGGGAGATGGGGAGATTTACGGGGATGTTATGCACCGTATTGGGGTGGGGTGGATGAAATGGAGGTTAGAGTCCGGAGTCCTGTATGAAAAGAATGTGCCACCGAAACTCAAAGGTAAGTTCTATAAAGCGGTGGTTAGACCGGCCATATTGTATGGAGCTGAGTGTTGGCCAGTCAAGAATTCACATATCCAGAAGATGAAAGTAGTAGAAATGAGGGTTTTGAGGTGGATGTGTGGGTACACTAGGCTGGATAAGATTCAGAATAAAGAATTCGGGAGAGGGTGGGCGTGGCTCCCGTGGACGACAAGATGCGGGAAGCGCGACTTAGATGGTTCGGACACGTGCAGAGGAGAAGCCTAGATGCACCGGTTAGGAGGTGTGAGCGGTTGACTTTGGCAGGTACGAGAAGACGCAGAGGGAGGCCTAAGAAGTATTGGGGCGAGGTGATCAGACAAGACATGGAGCGGCTTCAGATGTCCGAGGACATGACTCTTGATAGGAACATGTGGAGGTCGAGCATTAGGGTGGTAGGCCAGGGGGTAGCCGAGTTCTTTCCTTTTTAAACCGGGTAGTATGATAGAGTTTCGTTTAGGTTTGATAGTGGTATATGTTGTGTTCACATTGTTGTTTTGCTTAGTTTTGTGTTATTGTCCTTCCACTTCTTCGTTGTTGTTATTTTCTTTCTGACATCTTTTTTACATGCCTTTTCTCTTATTTTTTATGATATTTTTGTCTCCTGTTGAGCCGAGAGTTTCCGTGTACACTCTACTCTCCCCAGACCCCACTGGTGAGATTTCACTGAATATGTTATTGTTGTTGTTGTTCCAATGGAGAATATCTACCTTAGTGGTAAGAATTCGGAAGAAAGAAAAACCTTAGGGGTAAGAATAGGGAGAGTCACGGTTATTTTGATGCCATTTGTCTTCTTCAAAAATTGATACCATTGTACTGTATTCTTCTTTCTTTGATATATTCCACACTATATCATTCATCTTGGCTTGATGGATTTTTATTCCTAAGGATAATATTCCATTTTTACCTATCTTAATTTGGAATTGGAAGGATAAAAACACAAAATGTTTAGTCAGAAACAGAAAAAAATTGAGGCTACAGCCTCTTAACCAAGCTTTTAAAATTAGCTTATTTTGAAAAATATTATTTTCAAAAGTACTTTTTAAAGAAAAACAATTTGTGTTTGATAAATTAATTTGAAAAGCACTTTTGAGCAGCAATTAATGTTTAATCAATTTTTTTTAAAAAAAAATATATTATTGTATTTTCTTCAAAAGTGTTATCCAACTGATCACCACACATGTATTGTAAATATGCAGTTAGGAATAATCCAGCCAAGGTAATAGGAGACCTAACACGATTCCAACTTCTGAAAAAATATTTTTGAAAAAAAAAATACTGTTTTTGCTTCTTAAAAATTGCTTCAGTTTTTTACTTAAAAATATTCTTTTTCCTTCAAAAAATTTGGCCAAACACTTTGTGATACTTTTGATCAAAAACACTTTCGATCGAAAAAAAAAATACTTGGCCAAACATACAATTAGAATAGAAAGCCTCCCTATTGGAGCAAGCATTGATGCCCATTCCTTTTGTCTTAGATGTTGATAAAGAATATCAAAGCTTAGGTTCTAAACAGATATTTGTAACACTAAAAAGGAAAGAAAAGTTTAAGCTTTTAGCTACTACTTTTTTCAAAGAGTCAAAAAATTAGGGATGAGTCAAATAGGGATATATACCTTATCTTTCACACCTTTTAAGCCTATCGGTACGAGAAACAATTGAATTAGAAAAGAAAATACTCAAAATTGACCTAGGTTAGGACCACTTGTCACTCGCTAGCTCTTTTTCATGTTAATGTGAAAATTTTCTACTCTTTAATTTTAGTGGGCGTTTGGACATAAAAACTGTAAAATTTCAGAAAAGGTGAATATTTTTTTTAAGTGAAAATGATATTTGAAATTTACAGTTTGGACATAATTTTTTGTTTACCTTTTTTCCAAATTTATATTTTCAAAATTAGCGTTTGTTCATAAAAATTTTAATTTTCACTTGAAGATGTATTTTGGAAATATTTGAAATTTGAAAAACTTCAAACAATTGTTTTTTTAAATTCACTCATAACTCACAAAACTTCAAAAATAACCCAAACATAAATTTATGTCCAAACAAAACTCTAAATTTCAAAGACCGTTTTCACTTGAAATTTTTTTCACCATATTTTGGAATTTTACAATTCTGATGTCCAAACGCCTACTTGAGTTTTGTTTGGCATGAATATAATTTTGGGTTGTCTTTGAAGTTTTGTGAGTGATTTGACTGAAAATTTTGAAAAACACATTTTTGAAGTTTTTCAAATTTTCGAAAATTTTCAAAATGCATCTTCAAGTGAGAATTGAAAATTTTATGAACAAACGCTGATTTCGGAAAAAAGTGAAAATTTTTTGAAAAAAAAGAAAAGATTTCTTATGTCCAAACAAGCTCTTAGTTAGTAACCAGATGGAAAGATGAACTTGTGGTTTATTAATTGGGCAGATTACATCGGCATACCATTAAATTTGTCTTCCCTTTCACTTAAATGCTCTATCTTAAGTCCGTTTCATTTGAACACTCCATCCACATCTCGTATGTGCCATTTAGACACAAAATTTATAGGCAGCCAAACATAAAAGATGCGTGTAATTCACACGCCAGAGTGACGATTAAGACAAAGACACGTGGATTTAAATTACACAATTTTTTTTAAAAAAAGAACCTGACCCACCCCTTGGTCATCTTCCGCGACAATCCCCCTCCTTCCGCCCTCTTCCCGACGACTCCCCTACTTTGTTTTCGAAAATTGTTTCACCTTCTTCGTTTTCTTCCCTAGATCTGGTGTGAAACGAGAAAGCATAGCAAGAATGCGTTTAAATTCGATAAAAATTTCTCAAATCTAAAACGACTTTGCAAAATTTTCAGATTGGAAAGGAACTTGTTCGGCCAATAAACTTTCACGTCATTGGAAACTTTGTAAGCTGCAGATCCTTAAAATTGCCTCTAAAAGCCAAAAACCTTTGTAACAAACGAGTAACTTTTATAAGTTGTAGGTCTCCTTTGCCATCATTCAGTTTCTCTCTTCTCACAGCTCGTCGGGATGTTCTCCATCACGTTCGTCGGAATACAATAGGCCAAGAGGAATAGAGGAAGGGGGTGATTAGAGGAGGTGATTATATCGGTGGAGATAGAATGGTGTGAACAATGAAAAATTAAAAGAAACATTAATCAGAAAGTATTTCTGGTAAAAACTATTCATTTTCTGGCAAGAAAGATGAGGAGCTTGTTTTTTGGACTATGTCACGTGCCTGGAAAATGTGAGGAACACTTGCCATGCCATATCAGCATTTTATGTCTAAATGGCACATATGAAATGTGGTTGGAGTGTTCAAATAGAACGGGTTTAAGATGTAATGGTTAAGTGAAAAGGGGGACAAGTTTAATGGTTTGCCGATGTATTCTGCCTATTAATTATTCAGTCATAAGTGCAAACATGCAGATCCGTGTTTTAAATTATATTGTTTTTACCAAACTTCGAAACGAGTCTTGAGGCAAGGCGTATCAAAACACATTGAGGCGTACAGATGTAACGTAAGTACCGTGGAGCGTGCGCGGTGCCCCTCAGCCTTCTGGGCGTAAGCCTAAATGTTCTAGGCGTTTAAGCCTCGAGAAATTCTTTTCTAAAACTTAAATCTAAAGATTAACTATAGTAAATTCTCAAACTAAAAATCTCAAAAGTCAATATTTTTTTATTCCTTATCCTAATTTCGTAAACTTTTTTCTTTGTTGTTTATTGAATAACAAATACACTTTAAACCTTTGTCTACAAAATACAAAGTACAAAAAAAGTTTGTCTTCTAATTCTCACTCTATATCCACGTCTGCATTTTCCTTTTTATGCTTAATTTCCTTCAAGTTTTTCTTTTGTATTCTTTAATTTATCGTTTCATATTAGTTTTTGTTTTAGAATTTCTTGAAGTATCGCTATAATTTAGATATTGTTTTGAATACTATATTTTGTCCATTTGTAGTATAATAAGTATTTGTGATATGTTATGCAGTTTTAAGTTTTTAAATAATAATATTATATTTATTTTTGTTTTAATTCTGTGAATTATTTTGAAATAAAATATCTTTTTTTACAACTCTACTCATGTTCCATCGTAATCATGTTCTAGGTGTAATGCATCTTTACGTCTTTTACTTTTTCAAGATATAAAATATATATCATTCTTTTCGGATTCGTGCATATATATATATATATATATATATATATATATATATATATATATATATATATATATATATATATATATATATAGGGGCGGATGCATGTGGAGCTAAGGAAATGGCACCACTTGATATATATTCTTTCTTGACATGCTGGTTAGGTTCAAACCAAAATTAGATCATATTTTTTTTCAAATATTTGAGAGCTTTTATTTGTTAAAAATTGTGGTAAAATAGAATTGAATTCACAACCTTTTCTATCTTAGGACCCATAAAACTAATGGCGTGAGGCTATTTCTTGCTGAGTAATATAAATTAATACTTATTCTGTGCTTTTCCACAAATATCGACACCGCTTCCACAAATCTGACGTACACCCCTATATATAGTAATAATAGATTGTTGTGCCTATTATATATTGTCAACTGGAGGATCATGAACAGTGTTGTGCCTATTATTTAAAAGTAAGTTCTAGGTATTGATGTAAAAAATATTTATCATCTATAAAATAATTTGATATGTAAATTTCTAAGATAAATAGCAATAATAGATTACCTGATATAATAATCAGATGTTGATCCAGTATTTCATGAAATTAAAATTGATGTACTATTGTGAAGAGGTGGATCTAGAATTTTATTTGACGATTTTAATTTCAGACTTTTATCACGTGTCCATTACACTTGAAAATATAGATTAAAAATTATATTCTTTTTGAAATTTTAGTAATTTTTATTGTGTCAAAAATAAGCCCGTCACGTGTATCCAATAATTATGCAGGTACAAGCACATATAATTAAATAATTTGAATAAGTATAGATAAATTTACGTGAACTCATATTCTTTAACCTAGATACGCCTACGATGATAGTTGACCGCAATAATATAATAAACTACATTAATTTTATCGTGGGAGGGAGAGGAGAGGGTTTGCGGCTTTGGTTTTCTCTTTTGTCATATGATTCTTAGCGCAAAAGCAATCCCAAGATCCTACCACCGTCAGCAAAGGAGAAAAATGAGCCTCTTTGCTTTCCTCTTTCCAGTAATTCTTCTTTCTTTTTTGAGGAAATTGTCACAATAACCAAAAAAGAAAAAAGGAATTTCTGTTTAAAAAACGTGCTGAAAGACAACAAGGAATCATTAGAATATTTAGTTAAAAGAACGTAAAAGAATTCGTATTAATTTTTATTTCAAAAACGAAGAAAAAAAATCTCAATTGAAATATTAGTATTACTACCGGTAATCATGTGTTTGTATTATTCTGTTAGCTGGTATAATCTCCAAACATAATCGATGTTCAAATATTCACTTGAACTTAGCAACTAGTTAAATGAAATCTTGTACATATGCAGGAATTATGCATACATGTAAGTGTGTCATCATCACAATTGGCATTGTATAACAAGAATTGACAATTTTTTAGCCTTATATTAGGTTTGACAAAGATAGCTTCAAACAGTTGGCATTATATAGCCAAATTTTAGAAAAATTATTCTCTTATATATTCTCTCTAAACAAAAACTACTCGCTTATTTTGGCTCCCCTCTCTCCTTGTATTTCTTCTTCTATCTGTTCCCTTTCACTCATATAGTTTAGCGAAAATTCTAGCAAATTATGCAAAAGAATCGGTGGGATGAAAAAGGTAAGGTTGATCTCACATCAGAAGCAAAAACTTTGTTTTTCTTCTCTCTTCTATTTTTTGGTTGGACTGAACGAGTGAGTGTGATGAAATTGGTTGAAAATACCTAAAATAGGCTATATACAAAATTTGAGCAAAATTAGAAGTGATTTAGACTGGTTTCAGGTAAAAATATCAGACATAAAAATTCAACTGCGACATGTGTATATATCACGTTGTATATCGTGTACATTAGTGTATATCACAGACAGGTTTTAAGGACGTCTATGTATATTAGTTTGGATATCATGTATACAACACAAATGTTTTTATGGATGCCCGTGTATATCACATTATATATCGTATATATAACACAAAGTTTCGTGGATATACACAGATACTCATCATATACATGAGATATCACCGATGTACATAGAGATATACACGAGATACAATAGGGGATACACATGTGGAGTCGTCTTGAACTTGAGTTTTCAATCTGAAATGTGTTATACAAAAAAGGAAAATACAATTTTAATATATTTTGTCGATATACACATTATTAAATATGTTATACACAATGATATACAAATAATATAATTATTAATGTGTTATATATATATATATATATATATATATATATATATATATATATATATACAGATAAGAAACTAGATAAATAATTAAAAAAAATATTTGAAATTTTTTCAGATACTACTGAAGGAAATAGAAGCTAATTTCTAGGATAATGGTTGCTCTGAGAAAAGAGAGAGGGGATTTTAGATATCTTTTGCTATTTTTTAGGAAATCTTTTTCGGATGTCGCTTATTTTCAGGATGGTGGTTGAACCTGTCACCCCTTTACTTAATAAAAAAAAAAAAAAAAAAAAAGCTCACTCAACCCTCTTAAAAAAAAATAAAAAGATTTAAGAGTAAAGTTTGAAACGGGTTTTTCAATTTTGAAAGTGACAGAAAATTGTGTTTTAAAGGAATTTCAGAGTCGCCACGTGACATTTGGTTTCGGTGTGTCAGGTCACCGTTTTTAACAATAATTGTTCTTTTAAAACACTTTGGACTCTAAACTAAGTCCGCACCAGAGATTCGGGTAAGGGGGTTCATTTGACTCGGGGAGAAGGTGTTAGGCATTCCCCGAGTCCAGTAACTAGTACGGTTGCGTACTCGATCAAGTTGGCTTTAAAGAATACTCAGATTGAGGTAGAAAAACACAAAAAGACAAATAAACAATCAAAAGAGATTCGAGGTCGTCCCCACTTAGTAAAAGAAAATAAAAATAAAATAAAAAATAAAAATCCTATCATATGCTTCCTCAAATTGTTCCGTCTTTGGCCTTCATTTACATAATACTACGGGGCATTCCCCGGAATAAAATATATACAAATTCTTCGGGGCATTCCCCTGATGAAACCATAATAAACTAAAGGAAAACAACCTCTTATCTCGAAAATTCAAATAAAATCCTAAAGGTTTGCCTACCTAAGTGATGACGGCCTAAGCATGCTCCTGCCCGAAAAATAACTAAAACAAGAATAAAAGAACAATATTATTATCTTGAACCTACGTTTTCTTTTAATTTCACCCAGCAACCCATTTTCTATAATGTGATAAAACTTATGTCCAACTATAACCAATTGGAATAACAAGTGAGCAGATAACGAACTGAAGAAACTCAAAACACAATCACAGATTCAAATCATCAAACCAATAATTAACAGTAAGAAAGAATAAAATGAGCGGAGGATTGAAGAATTGAACCTCAGTTAGAGCAAGGACCCTTTCAATGTTAATTAGATCTAAGCCGAGTGTACTCAACTGCCACGATCCGACAAACTCAAGCACACTCCGATTTTAAATTCCAATACGAGCTTGACAGTAGAGATCAAACCAGCGAATTAAATTTGATGAAAATTCAAGCACGAAGCGAAATAACCAAATCTTCATGTGCAATATTTGAAACACAAAATCTACCGTGTAGTAAAAAAAATTTTTTCTTCAGAATTCGATTAATACATCATCTTCCAGCCAAAGATCAAATGGAGCAAATAATACATCTACCAAAATAGGACTCGGAAACGGCGACCTCGACCGGATTTCAACAGAACCTTGACCAAAACCCGCACGATGACCTCAAACGGACCTGTCCTTGGCTAGAAACTGAACTCGAAATCAGTTTTGAAGAGCTGAAGCTTTGAGCTCTTTGAACTTTCGCCCCAAAATGGTAATAAAACAAGTTTTGCCTCTTGGTGTTAATGGTGGAGCGCTGCTGATTTTTGGGGCTGTGCAACGGTGGTTTGCGGCGGCTAGGTGGGCGGCTGGTTGTTGTCTTTAGGGATTTGGGGCGGCGTGGCTTTCTCTCCTGATTCCGGCGGTACCTCCAAGAGGAGATGAGAGTAGAAAGAAGAAGGAGAGTAGGGGTGGCCGGCGGTGATGGCAGGGAGATAATGGTGCGACTGGAGGGGTGAGGAGAAGGTCCGGCGACTGGTGAGGGTGTTTTCCGGTGGGGGGGCAGTTTTGGAGGTATAAGGTCTGTTAGGTTTTTCTTTTTTGAAGATGAAGTCTTCAGCGTCTGTCCTTTTTTGTGTGTGTAAGGTTATGTGTTATTGTGATCTCTTACGTTGTATTGGGCTTCAAAAATTGGGCCTATTCTTGTTGGATTTTAGTTTTGGGATAGAAGACTAAAAAAGATATAATGTGTTTATAAAATAAAAATAAAAACTTACTCTTAATTAATTAAGATACACTACTAAAATAAACTAAATATTAAAAGTGAATTTTTTTTTATAATTTTCATTTTTGTGCTTAAAATAAAGTAAAAAAAATATTAGACCTAAACAAAATATTTAGACGCTAAAATGTATAAAATCTCGGGGAGGGTAAAAGATTACGCGTCTACAGATGCTCCTCTTTGACTGGAAACACGAAGTGTTTTCAGACAAAGAACGACTAGATAGGTTTTCTGACCCGACCCTTATTTAGAGAGATCAAAACTAAAAGAAAGAAGAATGTGACCGAGCCCTGGTATCTGAGCTGCCTACATATCCTTGGCTATAAAGGAATCATGCCACGTGTAGTTCAGAAGTAGGAAAAGTGATGGAGTATGCGGAGGTGGAAAGTCGATCGAGGTGCCGTTCCGTCGAGGTTCTGGTCTGCGGCCCTGTTATTACATCAAAATCAAAAATGAAAAAGACTAACTAAGCCTGTCAGCTATGAGTTACAAGATTCCTATCTATAAGTCTTCCGAATTTTGATCTTGAGTCTTGAATGGTCTTCATGCAGACTTAAGATTTGAACCTTGACGCTTGCTAGCTGCAGGTGATAATTCATTCTTCCACGGCTTCTTCGGAGCAAAACCGGCGTGCTCGTGACTCAGTCATGTCTTGAGCAATCCATATCTTGTCTCCGCTTCTACACTTGGATACTTCTTTATTTGTTTTTCTTCTTTTATTCTAGATTGAGACTACTTCTGTTAGTCATCTCGTATTGTCAACTCGCATTCTTGCCCCGAGCTTCTGCTACTTCTAACCTGAATTGAATTCTGAAATGACTTCCCTCGTTCTTCAGGTGGGAGCCTGCTACTGAGTTGGACTCTGAAATAACTTTGAAATGAATTCCCTCATTCTCAAGGTGGGTGCCTGCAATCAAAACAACAAAACAAACAAAATTTTCTGCCCCAATTTTCACTCGGGAGACCTCTGAGTTGTTACCAAAACTGTAAATCACTTATGTTACTGATGCCATGATGAAAATAAACTAAAGACTTGACTAGGATGTGTGACTCTTGTGAGTAAAATCATGAATGTTTGACTAGCAAGTGCGTCTGCTAAGAGTAAAACCTGAATGACCCAGACTAGGAAGTGCGTCTCCTAAGGGTGAAACTTCAACGACTCAAACTAGGAAGTGTGTCTCCTATGAATGAACTTAAATGACTCAAACTAGGAATTGCGTCTCCTAGGAATGAACTTGAATGACTCAAACTAGGAAGTGCGTCTCCTAGGGGTAAAATCTTAATTTAGGAAGTGCGTCTCCTAAAACAAAATATAACCTGAAAGATCCAGACTAGGAAGTGCGTCTCCTAGGGGTGAAACATAAATGACTCGAACTAGGAAGTGCGTCTCCTAGAGATAAAACTCGAATGACTCAAAATAGGAAGTGCGTCTCCTAGGGATGAAACTTGAATGAACCAAGCTACGAAGTGCGTCTCATGGGGATGAAACTTGAATGAACCAAGCTAGGAAGTGCGTCTCCTAGGGGTGAAATTTCAATTTAGGAAGTGCGTCTCCTAGGGGTGAAATTTCAATTTAGGAAGTGCGTCTCCTAAAGTATATCCTGAAAAACCCAGACTAGGAAGTGCGTCTCGTAGGAATGAACTTAAATGAACGAAAACTAGGAAGTGCGTCTCCTAGGGGTAAAATCTTAATTTAGGAAGTGCGTATCCTAAAACAAAAGTATAACCTGAAAGACCCGGACTAGGAAGTGCGTCTCCTAAGGGTGAACTTCAACGACTCAAACTAGGAAGTGCGTCTCCTAGGGTCGAACTAGGAAGTGCGTCTCCTAGAACAAAAACATAACCTGAATGACCCAGACTAGGAAGTGTGTCTCCTAGGGGTGAAACTTAAATGAACCAAGCTAGGACGTGCGTCTCCTAGGGGTGAAATTTCAATTACTTAAACTAGGAAGTGCGTCTCCTAAGGGTGAAACTTGAATTAACCAAACTAGGAAGTGGGTCTCCTAGGGTGAAATTTCAATTTAGGAAGTGCTTCTCCTAAAACAAAAATATATTTGAAAGACAATACTAGGAAGTGCATCTCCTAGAGGTGATGTGTGATCTTGTCAATAACCTTTGTATAAGCATAACTGGGGCGTTACACCTGAAAAATTCAAGCTTTGATAAGAACATAGCCTTCATCCCTGTTTCAGACAAAGAAAAACTTGTGAGTTTAAACTTGGTGGTTAGTTTGTGGCCTTGACCTTGAGGGATTTTTCTCCTTCACTTGCCATGATAACTTTGATTTCTACTTGGAAGACCTTGCTTGTTATTGGTTAACCACTTTCTCTGTCAACCCTTATCAATGAAAACACCTCTGATCTGTTCAAGCCCAATACCTTATACCCGATGTATTGCTCATGAATTGACATTTACCGAGATTTTGCATTTCACATGAATCCCAAAGCATATTGATTATCATCAAATAAATGCACATATTGTTCTTTCCTGAATTATGTTGCCTTGATGTGCTAGGCAGATGCCACTATGTGTAATTAGAAAGCTGGTAGCAAATTTTCAAGTCATTTCTCACTTGTTGTGACCAAAACAGACTCAACAGGGACTCAAACAAAACAGGGGGAACAAAATAAAGAAAGAAAAATGAGAAGAGATGGCATCTAACAAGAAAAACTTTTACCTAGGAAAAGAACAAAGTAGAAACTAATCTGATTTGAAGGCCATCTCCACTGACCATGACATGCATTTTGGATTAAGCGGCCTGATCTGTCAATTGAATCTGATTTTCAACTTTTATTATGCCTCCAAGTCGTATAACTGGGGCTCAGTGCTCCAATTGTCCTATTTGACCATAATCCTTAGTCGACTTGTAGTGCCCCGAAGGGTTTTCACCATCAAGCCTCTCTCATTTTTCTTTTCTTTTTTCCAGCTCACTGTCGCCTTACCGCATGAGGGTTTTCACCGATAAGACTCTCTCATTTATCATTCTCTCTCTTTGTGCTGAGAACAAGGCATTACCCATGATGCAAGAAGATCATACTCTCATCACACTTGATTTGACATCCTAAAAGATTGATCGGAAGGTCTTTCCTGGACCGTAATGTAGGCTTTTGGACATGATTGAAAAGAAAGGGCGGGGCGGCATGTAGGCGCAAAATAATTTAAGATGAAAGGGTTCAAAATTATAACTTTTGGAATCAGATTTTTTGGCCAAAATTAAACTTCTGCCCCAGTTTCTTTGTCTGGGTAATACTTTTTTGATTTTCTTTTCCTTTTTTTTTTGGAGTTTTGTTTAATTAAGATCGAACCTTAGAGTAAGGCCGCCTACATATCCTTAAAAGGAGTCAGGTCGAACGTAGTTCCAACATGAAGTTGGATTATTTTGTCGTTTTTCTTTCTTTTTTCCCTTTTTTCTTCTTTTTTCTTATTTTCTTTTCTTTTTCATCTTTTCTCTTTTCTTTTCTTGATTTCTCTTTTTCTTTTTATTTTCTAGTTCCTAACTCTACTTCTGATTCCAAAAGAGGGGTATGAAGCAAAACAAATTAAGGCTCAAAAGGGATAGCAAAAGATAAAAGTGTTTGGGTAGCGGAATAAAATGCCTTCGTCATATCAAAATTTAAGAATGACAAGTACAAGCGTGCAATTGAAGATAATCAAAGAATACATAGTATCTATTGATGGCATCAACACAAACAAAAAGTTCCAATGGACAATACCTTTGTCCCAATGAATTACTCTCACCAGCTCGAAGCAAACTTGACTCAACTTTATCTTGATGTGGAAGAATGCATCTCAACACTGACTGATCTACCTCAAACTCCTCGAGAGACATTTCCTTGTTGTATGCTCTTATCAACCTCTTGATTTTCCGGACTAATCGCCTTAGTTTCACTCAATTGGAGCTTCAGGTTATTTCAGAATGCGTGAATCTTTACTTGTTTCTTCAAAATGTATCATTTTCTCATATTCAAAACTGTGTTTCATTGCTTCATGATTAAACTAACTTTCAAGACCAGGCTAAGAATTATGCGTGCATGTCATGTCACTAGAGTCAGCATGAAAAGAACTATAAAAGAAAAAGTAACCTAAATAAAAACTGACTAGAACTACAGGAAAATAGAAGATTGCATTAGACAGACGGTGAAAAAGGGTTTGAACAAAACAAGCAAAATAGACATGGGTTACGACCCTAGAACAATCCTAGATAACATTGGACGAGTTACTACAATAAAAAAAACTAGGCGAAATAAGAAGAAGAAGGGTTTGAGCCACAAGACCATATCTAGATTACAACCCTGAAATAACCCGGATAGCATAAATGACAACAAAATAAACCACCAGAACTCCTTTTGGCTAGCCAAAAAAAGAGTGTCTTTCCAATCACCAAGCTCGACATCTTATCCACTGAGTCCCACATCAAAATTGTTGGGACCTTCACCAACTTCAATCACATTGTCTTAACCAAGTGGCTCATTGACTCCTTTGAGGTAGTTTTGGAGGTGGAGTGTGAAAAGGTTGGGGGATATCAGCAGCAGTAGGAATCTGGATTTGTGACAGTGGCGGAATTGTGACAAGGCTTTCAGAGTAGTTAGTGGGAAATAATGGTTGGAGGATGCCCACTAACACAGGCTTGGTATAATTCGGCCATCTGTTCTTTCAACCTTAGGACCTCTTCTTTCAACTCATATTCTGATTCAACAATCTCCTTAGGCCGATCGACAACACTTGTGTCCAAATCTTTACGGGCCATGGCTACCTTGATCTTTGACCTTGTGTTGAACGGATGACTCGCAAGAATGCCACAAACTAACCACCTTCTGTCATGATAATAATAAAAGTACCAAAGAGGAGCAAAACAAAGGCAACATGTTAGTGTTAGAGCATTTGTCAGATAATAATATCACATTGCGTTCAATGCACCTACCAACAATTAACTGTTCTAGAATGACTTCATGGGTCACAAGGTCATTTGGCATCATCCCAATTTTGTTCATTTCAATCTTTTCTTCTTTCTTTACTAGAACTCCTTGGCTTGCTCATTTTCCTTGCTCTCTCTTTTTTTACTTATCACTAGTTTACTTTCTTCTCACCCCTCGCGTCCTATAAATTCATTCTTCTTTTTTTCCTTTTTTTGAAATTTTAAAAACGATTTGATCGAATCCTATGTAGGTTGTCTATGTATAATGTTTCACATGAATCAGACCAAGCGTAGTTCTGATAAAATAATGGATAAAATAACTAAAAACAAAAATCTTTTTGGATTTTTCATTTATACTTTTTTTTTTGTTTTTCAAATATAAAACAAGTAGTACTATAACAAAATACACGACAATATTAACTAGGCTGACAAACTCGATACTACTGTACAAGGCTAAAAATTAAAAGACAACATGAATGACAAACTCAAAACATAAAAATATCCTCAAGCAGCTCTCGAAGGCAACGGTCCTGGCTAGGAAGGTCCTGGGGTGTCTGTCACGCTCAATCTCTAGTAAAATAATCCATACCTAAATGAGAAAAATTAGACCAAATAGAGTTAGAGACTCAAAACACTATGTGACTCCACGACACCTTCTATTGAATATATGCAAGGCATGATTGGGCTATTTTTGCAAAAGAATCTATGTGGCCAAGGGTGGCTAAAAGTGAAAACCCAACAAAGGTGACATCAAAGGCATGAAAATACATCACTAAGGCTTATATGACTTCAAACTCCTAACAATAATAATGGCCCTAGGAATTACTTTGCAAAAATGACCGATATGGCCAGAAATGGCTAAGAATGCAAACTCAAAAAGTATGGACCTTAAGGTAGTGAGACACTTAATTCTGAACTCGGGATTCTGAGACATGGGTCAATGAACTACTTCTGCAAAAATAGCCTCATTTTGCAAGAATGACCGATGTGGCCAGAAGTGGCTAGACACGCAAATTGGACCAGGAATGGACCTTAAAATTGAGAGAACTCCTTATTATGGACTTAGGGCTCTAAGACATTGGATAACAAACCACTTTGAGAAAATAACCATATTTTGCAAAATAAAACCTATGTGGCCAAATGTGGGTAAACATGCAAGATTTAGCTACGACCCCGCGAAGCCAAGAACCTAAGACTCACTAAGAATACCGGACCCTATGTGGGTTGCCTACGTATCCCGCCCCGAAAGAAGAGAATCAGGTTTGCGTAGTTCGGGAAGATTGGATACGTGAGAAAATTAAAAAAAACAACATATTTTTGACTTTTTTGATAAATGAATGATGAAACATGTAAATCTTTTTTGATTTTCTTTTTATCTCTTTTTTTATTTTTGGAAAATAATGAAACATATAAAATCTTTTTGGATTTTTGAAAAATTATGAGAGTGTTAAATCTTTTTAAAAAAATTATGGGAAAGTGTAAAATCATTTTGGGTTTTTTTTATTTTCATTTTTTTATATCTTTTTATTGAAAATATTGTGAAAGAAAAATATAACTGGGCCCCACTTGCTTCTTTTTTCACCCTTCTTTCCCAAATATTAGTCCGCCAAATGACTTTCTACCCTCAAAGAGTGCAATATTTAGCACATAGGATGGTTGAATGTCACTTTGGGCCAACGGGCCCATTTGACACAATTTGGACAGGTTTCCTACAAAGGAGCATGGTACTTGGGACTGGGTCCTACTAGGTCTAAATGACATGATGCAAATAAAAATAACCTAAAGGCTGACCTACGTTTGGGGTTCGCTAACAAGGCAATGTAGGGGAGCGTATGGTCAATGGTGGTTGATCAAGCTTTCCACCCACTCCATACGCCCGACGGCTCCCCCTCCTAAAATAAGGGTGACTCAACAAAGAGTTCGTGTATGCAACGCGTACTACGAGACTTGTTGCAGAAAGAAGACCCATGGTTATGCACATGATTACAATTATAAAGCAGTAACACATAAAGGAAAAAACATAAACATATAAGCAGCTAACAAATAATAAAAGACAAACAAAATAAAAAAAGATCAAATAAAGCAAATTAAGACATAAAAACCTCAACCGAATATCCTAAAAATCCAACAAGATCAAGTACTAGCTCGAACCCGCAACTCTCCAGCAGAGTCGCCAGAGATGTCACACCCCTTTCTTTATAAAAAAAAGACTCACTAACCCTCTTAAGAAAATAAAAAGATTTAGTAAAGTTTGAAAGGGGTTTTTCAATTTTGAAAGTGACAGAAAATTGTGTTTTAAAGGAATTTCAGAGTCGCCGCCTGACATTTGGTTTCGGTGTGTCAGGTCACCATTTTTAACAATAAATTTTCTCTCTAAACTAAGTCCGCACCAGAGATTCGGGTAAGGGGGTTCATTTGACTCGGGGAGAAGGTGTTAGGCATTCCCCGAGTCCCGTAACTAGTACGGTTGCGTACTCGATCAAGTTGGCTTTAAAGAATACTCAGGTTGAGGTAGAAAAACACAAAAAGAAAAAATAAACAATCAAAAGAGATTCGAGGTCGTCCCCACCTAGTAAAATAAAATAAAAATAAAATGAAAAATAAAATCCTATCATATGCTTCCTCAAATTGTTCCGTCTTTGGCCTTCCTTTACATAATACTACGGGGCATTCCCCGGAATAAAGTATATACAAATTCTTCGGGGCATTACCTTGATGAAACCATAATAAACTAAAGGGAAACGACCTCTTATCTCGAAAACTAGAACAACATCCTAAAGGTTTGCCTACCTAAGTGATGACTGCCTAAGCATGCTCCTGCCCTTAAAGTAACTAAAACAAGAATAAAAGAACAATATTATTATCTTGAACCTACGTTTTCTTTTAATTTCACCCAGCAACCCATTTTCTATAATGTGATAAAACTTATGTCCAACTATAACCAATTGGAATAACAAGTGAGCAGATAACGAACTGAAGAAACTCAAAACACAATCACAGATTCAAATCATCAAACCAATAATTAACAGTAAGAAAGAATAAAATGAGCGGAGGATTGAAGAATTGAACCTCAGTTAGAGCAAGGACCCTTTCAATGTTAATTAGATCTAAGCCGAGCGTACTCAACTGCCACGATCCGACAAACTCAAGCACACTCCGATTTTAAATTCCAATACGAGCTTGACAGTAGAGATCGAACCAGCGAATTAAATTTGATGAATTTTCAAGCACAAAGCGAAATAACCAAATCTTCATGTGCAATATTTGAAACACAAAATCTACTGTGTAGTAAACAAATTGTTTTTCTAGAATTTGATTAATACAGCATCTTCCAGCCAAAGATCAAACGGAGAAAATAATACATCTGCCAAAATAGGACTCGGAAACGGCGACCTCGACCGGATTTCAACAGAACCTTGACCAAAACCCGAACGATGACCTCAAACGGACCTGTCCTTGGCTAGAAACTGAACTCAAAATCAGTTTTGAAGAGCTGAAGCTTTGAGCTCTTTGAACTTTCTCCCCAAAATGGTAATAAAACAAGTTTTTCCTCTTGGTGTTAATGATGGAGCGCTGCTGATTTTCGGGGCTGTGCAACGGTGGTTTTCGGCGGCTAGGTGGGCGGCTGGTTGTTGTATTTAGGGATTTGGGGTGGCGGCGTGGCTTTCTCTCCGGATTCCGGCGGTATCTCCAAGAGAAGATGAGAGTAGAAATAAGAAGGAGAGTAGGGGTGACCGGCAGTGATGGCAGGGAGATAATGGTGCGGCTGGAGGGGTGAGGAGAAGGTCCGGCGACTGGTGAGGGTGTTTTCCGGAGAGGGTGCGGTTTTGGAGGTATAAAGTCTGTTAAGTTTTTCTTTTTTGAAGATGAAGTCTTCAGCGTCTGTCCTTTTTTTGTGTTATTGTAGTCTCTTAGGTTGTATTGGGCTTCAAAAATTGGGCTTATTCTTGTTGGATTTTAGTTTTGGGCTAGAAGACTAAAAAAAGATATTATGTGTTTATAAAATAAAAATAAAAACTTACTCTTAATTAATTAAGATACACTACTAAAATAAAACTAAATATTAAAAGTGAAAATATTTTTTTGTAATTTTTATTTTTGTGCTTAAAATAAAGTAAAAGGTATCCTAGACCTAAACAAATTATTTAGACACTAAAATGTATAAAATCTCGGGGAGGGTAAAAAATTATGCGTCTACAGAACCATTAGAAGAGAGAGAACAATTTTAGGCTACCATATGCCAAATTCTAAAACTTTGGCCTTTTTATGCCAATTGTTGGACATAATTGTCATGTCATGCAAAATCCCCTAGTAAAACACGCAAGATGTGGGCTTTCTGTAAGCATGTAAACAACAGATTCACCTGGCCTAGAGTCATATATATCATTTTTGGGTTTAGAGATGAGTAGCCCTAAAATCATGTAGGCTTTTTTTGGTATTGCTAGCATGTTTAAATTGGGCGGCCCATTGAAACTATCCAGCCCAAAAATATATAAAATATGTATATGTTTTGTATAAAATACACACACACACACACACACACACACACACACACACACACACACACATATATATATATATATATATATATATATATATATATGTATACACACACACACACATCACTACTTTTCCTTTTGGGGGATTTGTAGTGCTTTGACAGGTCGTTGTCAAATTGAAAAAGAGATTATAATTTGACTCGTAATGCTATTTCGGAGGCAACCTAATTGAATTCCCCACTTCCCCTATTATTAATGGAAATCCACCTATTGGTGTGATGCTTCCCTCAATCGACCCGATCGTCCCAATTTGGTTGTCCTCACTAAGAACAGATCCACAATCTCTTATCTAATGAAAATGAAATTGCTATATAATATACTTTTGCCTAGCTTCCCATTGCTAGAACTTCCATCGCTAAGGTGGCTGGTGTGGTAAGGCAAGAAACTTCTCTTTTCGAAGAATAATGCCTACCCGAGCTATCTTAAAGTAAAGCTCTCTAGGTTAGGTATAGTTAAAGTTCTCCTAGAGCCAGAGACACAGGACGCTACTCCTTCAGAAACCAGGAATCCACAAGGAAGTATAGGACACAAAATAGAGATTTAAAATTGTTTGTCGGATAAAACCGAGAATCGAAAGATATCTATCAAAGAGCGAGATAGACTGACTAGACGGTTGTCAACCAACTCTGAAGGTTGCGAATCCTTTAGAGTGCCCCTGAATAGAAGGAAGGAAATATATTTAGAATTCTTTCCTAACTACCGAGGAAGGGGAGAGGAGAACATAAGTAACCATCAAACTATAGAACCTCATCTCAAACAAAGGCCATCGGAAGAGCCTGAAGTAGAGAAACCTAAAAATGAATAAAAGAATACCTGTCAAAAGCTTTACCTCGGTAAACCTTTGGAATAAAGATCGTCGAGCCGCCGAAAACTCCCAGGGTTTACTGTAACAAGGGATACTCCGCAAAAGACTATTGAGTGACCTGTCGAGCTGATCCGACACCAAGTGGGACGCACCTCTAAGGACTCAATATGAAAAAGAAAGGTGTTCCTTTTAGCCCTAAAGTAATCCGCTTTCTCACAGGTCGCAGAAAGTCTTTTAAGAAAAAGGCTTCCCTAAATTTTCGTCCGGATCAGGATACCCCCGCAAGACGAAGACTTCCCCTTTATTTTGGGGTATTGCCGTTGTCACGGAGCATGACAAGGACGCGCTGCGATTACCTTAAAACCTTCACTTTCTTGGAGGCATCTAGAGGCTCTCGCAACATAATCGGCGAGCATAGCCAAGCCCAACCATTACAGTCAGAAGACGCGTGGGCGTGACATCCTAGAAGCGGACGTGTAAAGCATATCGCTTTTATCACTTATCCCGGTCACCCCTTCCATTCATAGAAGGTAAGTTCAAAGCCTAATTATTTCCTTTTTTACTTATTCACATCCTCACATAAATGAGACAAAATACTTCGACCTTACAACTACTACCCCAAACATCTTTCTATGACACCTTTCCCGACATCGTCACGGGTAAGACCTTTTTTAGATGTTTTTCAATCACCTTTGTTTATTTTGAATCCGTTTGACATATATGCCTTCACTCAGGCCTAAAAAATAGAGCAATGTTGAAGTGACGTCCAAGCCCGTGGTCGCAATGCCACCTCCACGCAAATTCTCAGTTACCGAGTCGACCTCGTCCGTTCGAAAGGACACAACCTTGGCCAGCCTTTCGAGTTCTACCCCCGCTACCAAAAATATCACATCAAGGTACCTATGTTCCCCAATTGAGCAAAATGGAAAAAAATTCTGTTAAGTCCCGGGAGATGAGGGAAAGGAGAGAGAAGAAAATGGAAGGTTCTACTGAGACTCAAGTCCCCCTTCCGGAGCTCCCCAAACCTGAAGTGGAAGTTGTGGGGATACTTAGTGAGAAGAAGCGTCAAATGATTTGGACCGTTGTTGCGCTGGCGGTGCAGGGAGCCTACAGGGAAGGTTGGGGCAATGAAGAGCTAGACAAGTATCTGCAGAACCTCTACCCAGCGGACTATATCTATCGCTGAACCAACGGAACATCCACTGGAAACGGCATAATCATCATAACTGAGTGCAGCTTCCTTAACTGAATGAACTGGTGCCTATACCTTTCTAGGATCTTGGTGCTGGCTATAGCCGTGGGAGGTGGGGGCTCTACCAAAAATCATGCAACGACATAATCAACAAGTGATCCCTTACCCGCACTCCGAGCAGGCGAGTTTCGACAGTCATAATGACTTAATCAACCAAATCCACCAAAGCTATTTCCTCTAGACAGAACGAGGCTCCCGTTGAGGGATTTATTAGTGATTGGGCCACCCCTTCTGGCAAAGAAAGAAAGGAAGGTTCAGGAGTTGATCAAAAAAAGATTTCTTTCCCTTTCTTTATGACAGAGCAATTGAATGAAGCGGTTCGGGGCCTATAAGATTATGAATAAGCTATTTATTCACCGTCCTTTTTAATAAGAAAACCTTCGAAACAATGGTATTAGAGTAGTCAATCTGATCTCACGCACGGGTGGATAAAAATGCCTACAGATGAGGTAGGTAGGGTAGCTTACCGGCAAAAGGCATGTATGGTACTCTTTTGTTTGATGATAACAGGAACGGAAATTGACTACAACCTTTTTCGGCCTTTTGGCTATTGGGTGGGGGAAATCGGAGGAAGAAAGCACGGGGAAAAGCAAAGGGCATAGCTTCAAGTGACTTGTTAGGGCCGTCGAAGAGCAAAGAAAAACGTCACTCGAAGCTCCTCTCCTTCCACCGTCATGTAGCCCTGCGGATAATTCGAATTTCGGAACATCCTTCCATACCTCATTCAATATGATGTACCGGCTCTAAGACAGACTCAATGAGAGGAATCAGATCAATGTTAGGGCTTTGCTTTCAGTGCCTCGAAGACTCAAACCCCAATTACATCTCGTCTTTCCAGATAAATAACCCCAATCCCCATCTTTTTGTTTGGTGTCGTATCCTACGAATATGCGCTGAAGAACCTTCATCCTCTTTATTCCTTCGACATCTTCTACCCCCGAAGCATTAAAATGGCACAGTAAACGGACCACCTATTGGGAAATCCTTATACCACGATCAAGCCATACCGAGCAATGAGGATGATGCTACTACTGATACACAGAAAGACAAGAAATTTCTTTCTATCGATGTAAAATTCATTCTATTTCTCTTATGTGCATGTAGTCTGATCAGCCTACTCTACTTTAGTATGCGCTAAGGAAAAAAGCGGAGCTCTTTCTTGTTTTGCCCGATCCCCAAAGCGTTGAAAAAGATAAGGGGAACTTACCTAGTGAGAAGTCTTACCATGGGAGTTTATACCTCTATTGGAATTCCCTCTTAAGTAGTTTTTTCGGGTCATCAAGAAATTCTATTGATTTCGTTCAACGAAAGGGAAGTTGTCCTTCTATCATGATTTTTATATACCCCCCCCCCCCAGGGATCATCCAGGTCAATCTGGATGAGTTTTGTTGTTCATTCATGAGCCATAGAAGCAAGATGCCTGCCTAAAATAAGGCTTTGTGAATAAGCAGTTCCATAAGCTCCAGTTACAATTCGCTGACAGGTAGCTACAACTTCAAAAGGGGAATTCGCGTAAAAGTGGTCTTTGCTTTTGCTTCCTCGAACAGGTGGAGAAAGATTTTTATTTCCCTTTCAGGGGAAGGTAATTGGTTTATAACCAGACTCTGAAGTTTTCTACTAGGTAGAGGATTTCAAGAAAAATAAGCTATAATAGAGGGCGTGATAGTCCAATTCTACATAGTTCTTTAATCCGCTGAACGAAGTGGTTCAAAGAAACGGGGCCGGGAGAGAGAAAGAATTCTTTTTTCAAGGTTGCCGGTGGGCTGGGCCCGAGATCGGTTTGGAAGGAAGCCTCTTTAGATGAGAAGGAGGATGTTACCAAGGTGAGAAGGAAGAATGGGAGATCCACTATATGAGTTAGGCCGATATCATTAGATAGGTAGGGTGATATTCGCTTTTGGATTCCTATTAAGGGAAATAGTGAGACTTGTCTATTCCTACTAAAGGAAAGAGAATAAGATCACGAATCCTCTCCTTACATTCAAGTGGCTTTCAGCTCTTCTATCGAACCTATCAATCGAGGAGCTTGGGAATGGAGCAAAAGGAAGACGACTTAGAGAACAGATGTAAGTCAATTCTTACCCTGCTAGGGAAAGGAAGCAAAATCTTACTCGACGTAGGGTAAAGTAACTATTTTCAAAGCCTGGCCTTTCTGCCCTAAGGCAAGCATTCCAACCAAGATAAGAAACTATAGATCTTGAGTGTCTCGCATGGGCATCTGCTTGTCTATTTTGTGTCTTGGGACATGCTCTATGGTCCCATTACCAAGTCACCCAATAAGCCTTTTTGTTTGTGTAGTTATAGTATGTAATCAATTCAGGTCAGGCTTTTTATCTGAATAATTACCAAGGAGTTGATTGATCACCAATTTAAAATCTCCATAAGAGTTGCAACTCTTTCAAATCCACAGCCATCTCAAGTCAAGTATGAGGGCTTGGTACTCTGCAAGATGATTGGAACAAGGTTTGGATAGCGTACGACAACACTTCTCCTTCAGAATTAAGAAAGAGGACTCCAAATCAATCTTGATGAGAAGCACCATCAAAACATATTCCATGGTGGATGAATGTAGACCATAAGCACATCTTCATCAGGTCGTCAAACAATTCTCATTCAGCAAGTATTGGGTCAAAGAACTAAGAAATTATTTTCTTTCTTATTTTTTTTTTGGTGGGGGACTTATTAAAGGAAGGTTTCAACCTTGCATCAGCTAAAGTATCCCACTCATTAGTCACTTCCCCTGCATGGTCAACTTTTGTCGGGCTAATGTATTTGAATTAATCATATATTCATTCTTACTCGTAGAGATACCTATTTATAGTGGTTTGTTCCTGCAACAATAGTAGCTTAAAGCTGTAGTTTAAGAGAAATGACAAGATCATCAAAAAAGGGAGGCACTGAAGCTAGACTATACGATTGGTAGGAAAGATTTTAGACATGAGCATACGCCTTCTTCCTCTGTGGATAGGGCGATGACACGAAATGGATCAGTTAGAAAGGAGAACAAATTGATCACATGTCCCCTTCTCAACAACGTTTCCCGCATCAGTAAAAATAGTAGATTTCCTATCCTTGGTCAACCTAAGGATTTTATTCTCTATATAATTAGTTACCACTAACCCTAGCCTATGCAAAGCAAGCTTACACCCTAGACTGGCTCCAGGAGAAAGTGATGAAAAGGCAAACAATCATATATCGTAATATAATATAAAAAGGTCCATGAGAGAAAGCCTAGCCGTATCTTAAAATTATGATCCTAGTCAGCTCGTCTGTGTCATAAGGACGATAACCAGTGACTCTTTAGTTAACCACATGTAGAATATCTTGTGTAGTCAGGTAGGATAACTAGAATCTATCTTTCCTTTAGTGTGCAACCGATTTATATATGTTAAGCTCCCCCTTTGTTTTCTCTCCTTTGCTTTTCTTTTGCCCCTCCTTAAAGTAAAGCTGATTCTTAGAGTTGGTTTTTGCAATTGCAATCTGTCTCTGTCTGGCTCCTCGCTTTGAACTCAAATAAGACCTTCTTTTGGTCGAGTGACTTCATTCCTGGTCTTCTTATTCTCTTCGCTTTCCCAGCCACTACCTCTAAGGCCCGACTAATATTTTTTGTTTGATCAGATGATTGATTTAGATTTGAAATTCCTATTTACCGAGGGAAGAGAGCGTGGATCAGATTCCCTTTTGGATGTTCCAAACCACCATTTTGGACTTCCAATATTTGCTTCAGACAAGAAAGTTTGGGACTCAAAGTGTGCCCTTATGAGGCAGGGAAAAACTTCAAAAAGTGTCTTTTACTTAACTTGGATAGCTGAGTGGTCAATGTTGCACCAATCGTTGATGAGTTTTCTTGCTCGAAAACTAAAAACCTGCCCCCGAACTTTGTATCCATTTTGCCTGACGTTTCACCCCCCCGATAGGTTATTCAAACAAGTCATGATTCGAGATTTCTCTTGAGAGAAACCTTAAAAACTTTTTTCGAACAGGGTCCTCTGCTGGCATATTCATTCTTTTTCTTTATTATATTATGTATGGAGTTTCCAAGTTGATGTTTTTAGCACACGTGCCTTCGTCCCAAAAAAGATGTATATTACAGACATTTTGTCGTGGGTGCTACTAGAAACAATTGTTATCCAACCGATGGATTCCCCAGTTTTTGGATTTGCATTTCATTATGTAAAAAAGAGTTGGATCAAAAGTCTCGTCTCTGTACCATTCCGTAGAGGAGGGGCCTTCAAGCGTACAAAGTGTTAATAAATATTAGATGTTTCTTAGTCACTGATCACGCACGGAGCTCGTCGTCAAAGTGTTAAATGTGCTTCTATTTAGTAAATAGAGTTTGACTTAGATAAAACAAAATCAAAAGGAGCTCCGTCCCACAAAACTAAAATGAAATTAGTTGGAGATAGATTCATGGGGCACCCCCCTTATAGCAGGTACGCAACCAACCCTTCTTCTGAAGACTATCTATAAATAGTATTCAAAAGAAGAAATTGAGGTTTGATACCATTTGTGTTAAAAATTTACCTTCTAGGTCATTTCTGTTCTCCCCTTCTGTTGTTATAGCTTCAACTTCTTTCTAATAGCTGCTTGCTTGACTTTAAAGCTTTACTATCCCTTCGCCGCCTCCACAGGAAGATTGGACACTTTCTTTTTAGACTAGTCTCTTAACTCAAATTCTCTCTAAAATGGTACAACAGACGGCACATCGCTTCCTACACGCTAATTAGCTTCCGATTTATTCGATGGCATTGATTTGATTAAAGGAAAGGTAAAGCCTTCACTTCAAGCTTTGAAGCTAAGTTCGCTTTTCGGTCAATGATAGACTTTAGGCCTTACCTTACTCTTTAGGGGTTTAATATTCTACTTAAGTTCCCAGCTAGGTTGATGCCTTTTCCGAGTCTTAAACTCCGACTCCTAAACTCAAAACTGGTCAAAAATGCCCATTTTGAGCTCGCTCAGGCAAATTTTCCCACTGATCTTGACTTTACAAATTGTCAGCTTCTGTCTTTCCATACGGAGTCTGCATTTTTCTTATATGTTTTGTCTTTATGTGGCCATCCTTTCTTTCCCTTTCACTGATCGAAAGATATTTTTTGACGCTCTAACGCTATAAAGGTTACAACCTAGGCGTTCAAAAGGAGGGTTATTACACAAAATAAATTACATAAGTGATTAGAGAAATGCCCCCTTGCTTTGAAAAGAGTTGACTTCTTCCTGTGTAGGATAACCACTAATTCTTCCGATTAATTAACATATAGGGAAAGGCCAACGCTTCAAAGTAAATTCAGCTTCTTCAATCGACGTAACTGGTTCAAATACCAAAAGCTAGGTCATAGAATGTAGATTAGATTCGACAATATTATGTAGTGGAGTCGGGCCTTAGCCAAGATACGATATGATCAGCTAAACACTAGCTTTTGCTAGAATAATATCATAAAGTCATAGAGGAAGAAGAATCACATCATAGAGGGATCAACGTGTAAACTTGAAGGGCTAGGGAACTCCTTTAGCTCAATAATGAAAGTTAGGGTCGATTGGAGGATACCTTACCTCTTAGATGACCCAAGAAAGTCATTAAGCTATTAGATGGATCCTCCTAACTGTAGTTACTTAAGATCGAGTAGTAGAAGGGTGAGGCCCATAGTTCTAATACGTTTTCACTTGAGGTTTCCACAGCAAAACAAGTCTACAAGCCACTGGAGTGAGGTTATATGTCTGATTTCTTTCTCGTATTGAGATCTTAGAATGCTATACACATCCCCCCCTGCAATTTTTCTTTATACAGAGGTATTTTATATATAAGATTGGAATCCTCATCCTAAGGTTACTTAGTACTTAGGTCGTGAGTTCCCCTCTTAGTAGCCTTTATTCCCATGAAGCGTAAGAACATATGTTCCCCCCCCCCCCCC